>MJUU01057643.1:16663-33973 GCA_002080025.1 Modiolus philippinarum | reverse complement strand
CAGTAAGAGATAGACAGAAACTTAAAAAGCAAAAATGTTCAGTTTAACATGACCTATAAAATGACATCAAGGAAAAAATTCCAAGTCCTTAGCAACATAATGAAATCCTTAGCAACCATATATTTTTATAGTATATCTTGGAAACTGTGATAGATAGTTGATAACATGTAATAAATAAAATGTGTATTTTATCAAGATCTACATTTAATATATTGGGTCAAAAATTATTGGACCAAGCGTTATGGACTTAGGATACGAAAACTGTTTTCCGGGTCCAAAATTGAGGTTTCTTGCTTATATCTCAAAAACTGTAAGAGATAGAAAAAAACTTTGAATTGCGAAAATGTTCGGCTTTATATTACCTACAATATCACATTAAAATCAAAGTTCAAAGTCCTTAGCAACACAATGAAATCCTTAGCAACCATAGATTTTTTTCGTGATAAATGATTTAACCCGTAAACCGAAAGAGATGGCTAATGACATGTTATGGGGAAAATGTTCAGTTTTACAAAATACAACTTTGTTAACGATTTAAATTTTTTTCTTCAATGATTTAACTCATAAACTGTAAGAGATGGCTGATGACATGTAATGAAGAAAATTTTTCTTGTTTCATCAAGCCAAAACACTTATTACGAGACTTCGCTAAAAATTTTCTTCGGGTAGACCTACATTTGTTCTCTGAACAAATGACTTATATTTTTTTCATTTGTTTTAGATCTTCTTTCAGATAACGTATAAACTGATGATTGATTGAGTGTAAACGAATGAAGGCTGAGTATATACGCGTAGACAAACTTTCCCAAAAAGTATATTTAATATATCTGGTATACTGCCTGCATATACGTAGAATAGCACAGATTATGGCTTGTAACATTCTTTGTCGGCAGTTGGTTTAATATGCTTGCAGCTTTTTAATGAACGGATGATGATTAACTTTGCCGTCATTTTATATTTTTCGACTTTAAGCAAATTTAATGGGAAAGACATTCTCACTCATCTAAATCCTGACTTAAAAATATTGTTTCATTATTCCCTAAAGCTTCAAAGTCCCATGTGAAGAAGGCATGCTAAACTGCTCCTTTCTGAAGAAGAATCTATTTTTATCAATGACTTTATTTAGAATGTAATATTTTAATTAACTCTTAAAGTGTAATTTACAAGTGTAGATTGCATGATTAGTTAATATAATTTTAAAAAAATAATAGGAATAGTTGAAGTATATAGATAGTATCATGACTTTGTTGTGAATATTGCATTGTTGGTGGCCCTGTCCCCGATCGCTACTAAAAATAATAAAGCACGTTTACATCTTATTGTGTTTCATTTGTATTAAGTATGTCAAAAATCTTTTTATTTCAAACAATAAATCTTATTTGCTTGACGGTGCAAAATAGAATTTTCAGTAAAGTACCATTTTATTTCTGACATCGAATAGATATTGAGAATTCATTGTGTTGAAATATGATAACTTATGTTTTGACATTAAAATATTTATTAAAAAGTGCAAGTTTAAAAGTATCATACGAGACTTTAACTAAATACTTAGTCTTCGTGATTTAGGAAGGATAGGAGTTATATTTTAAACATGAATCAATAACACAACCAAATCAGATCGTGCGTCCGTCCGTCCGTCCGCCTTCTAAACGCTCTAGCAAGCTTATTTCTCATCAGATTTTGATAAAATTTATGGGTAATTCTTCCTGGAATGGGTAAATTTTGTAATAGTGTCCTTTTTGGAAAATTTAATGGAAAAGACATTCTCACTCAGCTAAATCGTGATTTAATATTGTTCCATTATTCCCGTAAGCTTCACAGTCCCATGTGAAGAAGGCAGCTAAACTGCTCCTTTCTGAAGAAGAATCTATTTTTATCAATGACTTTATTTAGAATGTACTATTTTAATTAATTCTTAAAGTGTAATTTACAAGTATAGATTGCATGATTAGTTAATAGAATTTAAAAAATAATAGGAATAGTTGAAGTTAGTATCATGACTTTGTTGTGAATATTGCATTGTTTGTGGCCCTGTCCCCGATCGCTACTAAAAATAATAATGCACGTTTACATCTTATTCTGTCACGTTTACATCTTATTGTGTTTCATTTGTATTAAGTATGTCAAAAATCTTTTTAATCTTATTTGCTTGACGGTGCAAAATAGAATTTTCAGTAAAATACCATTTTATTTCTGACATCGAATAGATATTGAGAATTCATTGTGTTGAAATATGATAACTTATGTTTTGACAAAAAAATATTTATTAAAAAGTGCAAGCTTAAAAGTATTACACGAGACTTGAACTAAATACTTAGTCTTCGTGATTTAGGAAGGATAGGAGTTATATTTTAAACATGAATCAATAACACAACCAAATCAGATCGTGCGTCCGTCCGTCCGTCCGCCTTCTAAGCGCTCTAGTAAGCTTATTTCTCATCAGATTTTGATAAAATTTATGGGTAATTCTTCCTGAAATGGGTAAATTTTGTAATAGTGTCCTTTTTGGAAAATTTTTATACACGAATAAAATTGAAAGGAATTTTGACATAATATAATGCAAAAATCAAATTTTTACAATTACCAAACAAAAAAATATAAAAAGATATGCTTCCACAGTTTGTGTGGCCTTTTCAAAAAAAGGAAAATTACCGCCACATATAGAATTCTTCACGTGACGGTAATGTCCCAAGTTTAATATGGAATAAACATGTTTCAATATTTGCGCCTATAGAGGCCAACATCACCATTCTAAGCAATTACTTAAACAAAATACGACCCAAATAAACATATTGGAGAATTTGGTCTTGTTTTCAAAGCTCTAAGATTGTTAAATTTTATTCCAAACAGCCGTCCAACAATTTTTGAAAATTTACCGTCACGTAAAATAACAACAAAATAAACCAAGTTGATATCGAGCGAAACTTTTGTGTTTAGGGCAAATGTGTCTCAATCTATGTCTAAGAAGTTGACTTTCTGTCATTTCTATTTAACTAGCTAAAGAGTTTGAGTTATTTCAAAAGAAAGCAGTGTATTTCAGAAAGTACCTTTATTCAGTGTCTTTACCGTTACTAAGTTTTTTTTTAAGTTCTGCACTACCGATAAGCGTAAAAATATTTTAATGGATAGTACCAATGTATCAATGAAACAATCATTTGTTTGACCAAGAATACATCCAGTATAAAATTTAAAACATTACGGGTCACGATATTTCTCCACTGTCACGGTCTTGCCGTCATGATTTGTATCTTAATGTAATTACCGTCACGTCTTTTTGTCCGTCACCGTCACATTTTGTTGTCTTTACCATCACAAATTTCTCTTGTCATTCACACTTAAAGTGAAAAGCATCGTCATAAAGAAGCAAATATTAATTATTTGCACCCGCAAACAAACTTTCAGATCTTACTCATTGTTCCTCACATCCAGTTTTTCATTTTGGTATCGTTTGTGCAAATAAAACAAAGTTACCGCCAAAAAATTACAGAATCTGTACCCCTTCCATTCAATAAAATGCGATTTGGCGAATTCACTTTTGTGAAATTCCTCAATTATAGTATGTATTCAGCTAAATACCATATATATTTCAATCACCAATGCATTTTCTCCCATTTTTTTTTTGACTTTCGGTGATAACCAATTTTGATTTATTGACCTGTGACGGTAAGGACAACTCGAATGTATTCTAAGATGTAAAAATTGTGAAAAAAAATGAAAAAAGAGCGCGACACACACAAGTTTCCATATAAATGCATAAATTAGAAGTAAACTATGAGAAAAGAACTTTAAAATTCGACATCTGTATTGTTGGAGGTAATAATCATGGAATTTGTAAATTTGAGCAAGAATGACCCATATACAGTAGATTTACTTCAAGGATGCCTCAAATGAGTTCGAAGAAGAGTCCTGGTCGAATATTTTTGTAGGAGTTATGCCCCTTTTTAACTTTGAAAATTATCAAAATATGATTGTAAACGCGCTAGCAAATTAATTTCTAATTGGATTTGGATAATATTTACTCAGTAGCTTTAGTTCAAGACTACCTCAAGCGAGTTCGAAGATAATCCTGGTCAAATTTGTAGGAGTTATGCCCCTTTTTAATTTTGAAAATTGACAAAATATCCTTGTAACCGCTCTAGCAAATTTATTTCTCATTGGATTTGGATAATATTAACACAGTAGCTTAAGTTTAAGGATACCTGAACCAAGTTCAAAGATGAGCCCTGGTTGAATATTTTTGTAGGAGTTATGCCGCTTTTTTGATTTGGAATTACCGCAAATATGTGGGGTTTCAAATTTCTGGTGCGGCGGGGATATATGGCTACGCGTATCCCTTGTAAATTTCCGGTTTCACATAATAGCCAGAAGTCGCTTTTTGGCTGAGTAATGTCACGTTACCAATTAAAAGAATACTAGTGTCTCAATTTTTGGATGGTATATTTTACCGGTGTTGGCTTCAATCGTGTTATATTTTAGGTTGGTTGATTGATATTGGGTTTAACGTCATTTTCAACATAAGGTTGATGCTAAATCTCACCTGCTACAAGGAGGTAATGAATAATTCATGACCTCCTTGTACAAGGTGAGATCTCACCCGTTTCAAGGAGGTAATGGAAACATCTTAATCATAAACGGGTAGAAAATGTAAAGTTTCCGGAATTTTAAAGCCACGTTCCCCAAGTAAAATTTGTGTATATTGAAATAGGTGTATGAAATTGCTATGGATATTTGTACGGACAAATAAAATGTAATTTGTTAACAAAAAATAATTTTCTGCGTTCAACTGAGCACCTGACTTAACTAGTCAATGTCAGACTGATATAAAAAATAATTAAATCGAGAGTGTTCCCTTTTAAGGCCGGGAATAGGGGACGAACATGACATCGGGAAACGGGAATGGCGTGTTTTATAGTAACAGAAAGTAGTGATTACTATGATCAGCAGATGATATAGAATTCAAACTAATTGGTAAAAATTTCCTAGGTTGATGAAAAAACAGATGTTAATTGGAATATAATAGCCAATTTAGAATTAAAAAAATATTATCTCCCCTGTAAAATTTGTGTTTGAACAATTCAATTTTATCACACGTGATTTAATATCAAAAAAATAATTACACTTGCTTTGTGGTTGTTTTAAACTTATTAATTTGATTTTTAATGCTATTTATGTAAACATCGTTGAATATAGTTTAATTTGTGTAATTTTAAAATTATTTTAATACTAAATGAACTTTCATTTATTAGTATTACAAACCTTCGTCCGTGCGAGTTGTGAGATGTACAAAAGATCGTCCGTACGAGACCAACATAAGTCATAAGTCATTTCATTTCAAGATAACAATGAAATAAAAATATGTAATCTGGTTTTCCATGGGGATATAATGACCACCTTTAATTCTGTCAAAAAATAGTTGTGAGCAAATTTGCATTAAAATGAAATATACGTAATTAAGAAAAATAAATAAATTTGAAATCATATTACTTAATGCAGACGAATTACAGAAACAGGAATGACCTGTGTATTATCTTCAAAATAGATAATTATAGTTTTGACAGTGCACACATGAAACTACAAAGATTATGTGACGTGGGATATAGAATGATGTAAATCTTGATATAATCCAATCAAATTGTATTTTCAATGGAAAATTTTAGGAATGTAGTAGACTCCCGCCACAGACTATCAAGTACACATAACAATGGAGATTACAATATTTAGACAGCGAAAAATTTCATCTCTCATACAAGAGTTGAACTAGAAAATATGCAATCAATAATTCATCTCTCTTACAGGAGTTGAATATGAAAAACTTGAATTAATATTTCATCTCTCATACAGGAGTTGAAATGAAATAAAATGAAATAATATTTCATCTCTCATACAAGAGTTGAAATCGAACAATATTGAATTGCATTAGTAATTCACCTCTCATCAGAATGTAGAATTAATTATGCACGTAAAATGCAAATATTGGTCACAACTTAAAAGACAAAATTAGAGGTGTGACATATCCCTAAAAATGGAAAACCATACTAAAACGATATAGGCTAGGGATATCTGACGAGGATGATTGCCTTGGTAACTACATGTATACCTAAACCGAAACACCGTACAGAAAGAGAAAATTATGTCAAGACATAAGTTAACAATACATCCAGTTTACTAATGCAATTTTATTATAGAAAAGCATGAGGGGTGTGGAGAAATATACTGGATTTTTGAAAGAAGGAAAAAGGAAACCAATGTCAGGACATAAGTGAACAATATAATTTAGTATACTAATTAATAAAATACTGTGAAAGAAAAACATGAGGAGTGTGTGTTAAGATATATTGGATTGGTTATGGACTCCTTTTGTTCTATAATGTTACTTGGGAGCATGGCTTCTTGTCCCCCCCCCCTTTTTCCTTATTTTAAAATTCCGGAAAATACATTTTCTGTCCGTTAATGATTAAGATGTTTTCATTACCTCCTTTAAACAGGTGAGATCTCACCTTGTACAAGGAGGTCATGAATTATTCATTACCTCCTTGTAGCAGGTGAGATTTAGCATCAACCTGGAGGAAGCCGGAGCATCCGGAAAGAACCAACGACCTTGGGCAGGTAACTGGCAGACCTTATCACGTACGAATGCAAAGGAGTGCACCATTTTTGTAATGTACAAAGTGGGGCGCGAACTCACATCGCAGTGGTGATAGACTACAGTGGTTGTATAGGTATAGGTAGTAGAACTACCTTAACCACTCGGCCATCCAGCCCCTGATATTTTAGGATCTCAGGAGTAAATCGTAGATTTGAGTTTTCTGGCGGTTTGTTATCGGTGCCAGAAAACGCATATTTGAAATTAGGAAAAATGCTTTGATGTCGATTTTTATTTTTATCTGATACTCGTACCGAGTTCCAATAATTTGGAATTTTGAAACGGTGATGGACAACCAAGAAATTAACATAATGGCGTACTTGACCGAAACACATACATCTTAGAGTTTCTTCCTCGAAACATTATAATTGTACGAATTTTATTATCAACTTCTTAAAATTCGGTTTCGGCCAACATCAAGGTCGATGATACATTTTAACACGAGGTCCATCAGGTCTAGACATCAATCTAGTGGTAATAAACAAGGAGACTGCCAAAAATACAGCAAATTATAGTATATAAAAATAAAAAGAAATATTTGACAGGACAAGCGCAGAGGACAAGAGGGTTTGTCGCTACTAATTTTGACTACTATTACTGTGGTATACATTCTATATCTATTTAAGGTTTAAATGTCAGAAAAATGTGATAGGGATTCAAAGAAAGAGAGTTGAAAGGTTAGTTCAGCATTGTCAAAAATAACATTTATATAGAACTTGCAGATATAGGATATGGTTGAAGCTGAAGGTCAGACTATGCATGGCCTTTGTTTTTCTGCGTCGTTAGGTGTCCAAATGTCAGGTCGATGTATAAGTCACGTACACATTGTATGCCTACAATTTAAGATTTCACAGTTTGTTTTTATTAATTCGCTCTTTTTTACATTTTCGTTCTTGACATTGAAACGATTTGCGGAATTCCTGATCAAGTGTCAAGCTTTCATAAATTTTGCATCTATTATTTTTAATGATTAAGAAAGAACAAATATTTTAACATTCCAATGTCATTTTTAATCAAGAAAATAACTTGATCACCGGGTACATGTACATCCATACATATGTAGGTAAATTGAAGGGTTAAAACACTAGACCTTATAGATGTATCCAATGTATCTAGCGGGGTACCACAATCACCAATCACCAAGGAATATGTAACACTTAAAAACTTTACGCTATACTGCACATTTTCCACAAACACTCCTCATTTTTTGTGGTTCGGGGCACGGCAACTTTCAGGAGTAGAATATTACTAAGGCAAGGGAAATAAACTCAAGGAATTTAAAAAGATATTGCCATAAATAGAGTTTTAAAATATATTTATAGTGCCTACATCTCATTATCTTTATAATGCCAAGTTTTCTACAGTCGGCTTGACGAATGCCCTGTGTTTGTCCATATGTTGTAATTGTCCACTACATTGACACAATATGATCTATGAAGTATGAGCAAAACTCAGTGTTGAGGATTCCATGGTGCCTTTAAGATGAAGAACAACTAAAAAACGTTGTATTATGTATGCTATAATGGTCATGTCTCAGAACTCTTCTTTCTAGAAAGGGGGTAATCAATAGAACCCTCTATCCCCAGGTCTCTCCAAACTTATTCATACTTGTACTAGAAATGTTCATGATCAGTGCGGCCTTTAAAGATAATTCCTATATAAATGGCATACAAATTTGTGACTGAGTATTTGCTTACCAAATATGCGGATGACTCTATACTTGTTTTAGGTGACAAACCAAAGTCTTTTGACACATGTCTATATTTTTTCATAAATTTGCTGAATGTGCTGGATTGAGAGTTAATCTGAATAGGACAGAAGCCATAAGGGTTGGTTCAAAAAAAAGGATGCAATGAAAGCATTCTGCCAGAGAAAAAATATATTTGAATAAGTCTGGTAAATTCAAGCTATTTAGTATCAATTATTGTTTGTAAGATGATGACAAAACTCTGTGTAATTTTACTGAAAAAAAATCAAAACTCTTAAATTCCTTGGTGTACAGAGAACTTATATTATATCTTGGAAGGATCTTTGACCCACTCAAATTTTGTACAGTGTTTTACCTTATTACTTAACCCTCCGATTAACATATTTAAAGAAATTCAATGATATCGTCTTTGAGATAATAAAAAGACGAAATTAAAAGGACTGTTTTTACAAACGGATATTAGAAAGGGGATTTGAAGATGCCGCATGTAGAATCATTTTGCTATGTGTTAAATTTACATAATTTCGCTCAATCGTAGATTTTACTGTTGGGACAGATTCAAAAATGGAGTGGTGATAAGATTAAGTTATAACAGGAAAGGATAAGAAATTAAATCCTTTTTGTGGGGATATCATGTAAAACTTTTCTAAACTTAAAACAATAAATTATCTATACAGAGGCTATTGATATCCTGGGTCGGCAAAATAACGATTTAAAAATCAATGAAAATGTGTTTTATTACCCTTTATGGTGTGAAAATAACATATTTTCTGTTAAATGATATTGTAGCATATGATAACAAATTATACTTATGGGAGGAATTGAAAATTAAATTTCATCTTCAGAACAAGTTTTTGCAGTACAACAGTACATTTACTGCTATTCCAAGTTCTTGGAAGAAAACGATTTTAGAGAGAGGAAAATATGATAATGTTCAATGTAAATTTTAATTTACCGTTTATTATACAACTTGGGTATTTATTTTATTTTGAAACCATTGGATCGATGCCACTGCTGGTGTACCAGAGATCCCCGAGTGTATTCACAAGCCCACTAGTCAAACTTGTCTGGCATGAAAAATTGTCTTGCGATTAATAGAATTTACCGTTTTTATCAAAATTCTAACGCCTTAAAAATACTGAGTCTTCATTCCGTGTATGGTACTCGGTGAATGTCCATGGTACTGAATTTGGCCCCCTATTTTGATATTTTTTGGCCATGAGTACTTTTTTGATGAGAGGTTACTACTTGAAACACGAAAGGATGAGTGGCAGTAAGACCCATTTTTGGCCCAAGATTTACCATGAAACTAAAACTATACAAACAGACGTCTTATGTTCCTGAAACATTGAACAAATATAGGGCTTTATGAAAATGATAAAGCTTTTTTCCATATCAGTTTGATTCTCATAATAATCAGTTAACTCAAAAGCTATATTTTTGGAAATAGTCAGAATTTCGTAGATATTTGCTGTGTTTTGCACATTTTTGTGCTTTGAAAAATATGGGCACATCTGAATAACAACTTCATATTTAGTCAAAATGTGTAAAATGGTGAAATACATCATTTCTGAAAGTTTGAAGTTGTTGATTGCATGTGCCCCATGTTCACTTAAAGAAAATTTGCTTTGAGAACATTCAAAATTGCAGATTTTCTGATTTTCTTTCAAAAAGACGGCTCCTTGTGATGTCACAATAACGTCAAAATGAAAGGAATTCGTATTATTATATGTTTTCTTTGTAGCCAGATGTAATAGTTAATATTTCCCATAAATATCACACTATTTTAAACAACTTGATTTTTTGGGCCAAATATGGGTCTTATTGCCACTCATCCTTTACCGTTTATTGTACAACCTTGGTATTTATTGCAATTTTAAAAAGATAAAGGGGTCCAAGTTATGTTAATATTAATTGTAAATATCATAGAAAATCCTGAAATGTTTGGGAAAAAATGGGAAAATGAATTACCTTTTGAGGACCAAGAATGTTGGGACTATTTGTTTCAAATCTCTTTCAATAACGAAAGCTTCAAAGCTTCAGGCTTTCCAGTTTAAATTATTTCATAGAATCCTTTAAACAAATTGTTTTCTGTACAAATGCAAACTGAAAGAGTCTGAGTTGTGCTCCTTCTGTTTTGAAACAAAAGAAAAACTAACTCATATTATTTGGGTATGCAATGAAGTTAAAAACTTATGGAAGTCTTTGGAGAATTTATTGCAATCTATAGGTATTGATTTTTCTGCAAATGCGCAGACTGTCAAAAAGGTAAAAGTGGTTTTTTTTTCGTCAGTTATCAAAGTGTTCGATGCATTGAAATGGTGTATCCGGTTTGATAACATATACTTTAAGCATTCATTTTTCTTTCTCTGGTATAAAATTTTGCTCTCTTGTTTCACAATGTATTTAATTTCCATATAACCATGCAATATGATTATCTTCATCATACAGTGTCAGGAAACTGATAAAAAGACAGTATTGCTGAATTTGGTCTGACTTTGAGATATTCCGGAAATTAATAGAACATAAGGATTCATTTTGATTTTGTGTAGATTTTAAATAATTCTGAATAATTTTCCTCATTTTCTATCAACATGATTGTTTTTTTTTCAAAGGCATTTAAACTATATACAACTGAATTACTGATTTTATATTGAAATTGAAATTATGGTATTTAATTACTTAAATTGGTCAAAAAGTTTCAAATTTACTTTCGTTCGAAAACCAATGTCCCCTTCAAGAACTTATCTTTTTCTTTCGGGTTTATACATTTGTCTGAAATGGTCAAATACTAGTAGCTTCAATGGAAAATTAAGAACAGAAATGAAAAAAATAAAACATTTGAGATTATGATTCAGAGATGACAGCACCACCCTCTATCATATGACAATAATGTATCACCCAATCGTTGCATGGTAATACTTTTGTAATAAGTTTAATGATTTTATTCTCTTCAAGGTTCAAGGTTTTAAAACAACTGTGTGCAAAGAAACATAAAGTCAGGATGTTTTATGAAGTAAAATGAGACTACTGTAGCCAATCAAATCAAATCCATGTGATCCAACCTCTGGCTTTAAGATGATTTTTACCTTTATTTTAGAAATATTGTTGGGTGAACAAAAAACATGAAAAAAACTACGGTACTTGTTAGGATTTTTAACGGAAGCATAGAGGGGAAATGTGAAATTTTATTGCTTTGTCGTTCCCACGACATACTAAGGCGTTGCCACAAGATAGTTATGTCGTTCCCAAGAGATGCTATCTCGTTCCCACGACATAATAAGTCGTGTCCACGACATAATAAGTCGTGGCCACGAGATACTAAGTCGTGGCCACGAGATAACTATATCGTGGCCACGAGATACTATCTCATTCCCACGAAATACTAAGTCGTGGCCACGTCCCACGACATACTAAGTCGTTGCCACGAGAGAGCTATGATTATGAGCATAGATCGTTTTGAAGCCTTCACTGTATATAAGTATCTCGTGGCCACGACTTAGTATGTCCTGGGAACGAGTTAGTATCTCGTGGCCACGACTACGTATGTCGTGGGAACGAGATAGTATCTCATGGCCACGACATAGCTATCTCGTGGCTTAGACTTAGTATCTCGTGGCCATGAGTTAGTATGTCGTGGTAACGACATAGTATCTCCTGAGAACGACATAGCTATCTCATGGCCACGACTTAGGAAGTCGATGGAACGAGATAGCTATCTCGAGACCACGACGTAGTATGTCGTGGGAGGGACATAGTATCTCGTGGCCTTGACATAGCTATCTCATGTCCATGACATAGCTATCTCGTGGCCACGACTTAGCATGCCGTGGGAACGAGATAGTGTCTCGTGGGAACAACAAAGCTATCTCGTAGCCACGACTTAGTATGTCGTGGAAACGAGATAGTATCTCGTGGCCACGAGATAAAAAAAATTCCACATGTCCCCTCTATGTTTCCGTAGATTTTATAAATTAAATACACTCTTTAATATCAGCCATTAAGAAAAGTAATTTTTATTTATATTTTAATCAAACATTTTTGTCGGGCCTGTCAAATTACTGCAAAGCTTGTTTACATTTGTTTTACAAAATTTTGCAAAATTTTGGAGATGAAAAGCTATCTCTTTTCGGACGATGTTTTTTCCAACATGATGAATTTCTGGCAGATTTGGTCATCTCACACGAGTTATTTCCACTTGCCTAGGCGTCGCTGTAAAAATGTTTTTCCAAGCTTTCAAGTAATAGAAACTGTTCTATGGACTATGAGTTATGAGGAAATGTCATTGTTAAAGGTCTCATTGTGACTTAAAGATGAAGAACAACATTTAAAGCGTTCGACCAGAAAAGACATGGATGTAGCGTTGTTCGACAATTAGCATTAGAATTCCGCTCAAACCGGTGCTAGGGGCTGTCTTGAACTTACTATGAGGTGTGAGCAAAGCTCATTGTTGAAGGCCTCATTGTGACTTCAAGATAAAGAACAACATTAAAAGCGTTGATCCTTAGCTTGTTTTTGCCATGTATTTGTGGATACTTTATCTCATGTGCATTTGTTCCATATCCTTTTATTCATCATTCCAGTACTTGGTCTTGCCATGTATTTATGGAGACTATATTTCATGTGCATTTACTCCATAACCCTTCATCATTTATTTACACCTAATGTTACACGGTATTTTGGTTTAAAAAACTGTATTAACCATGAAATAATGTACATTGATAAGAAACCTTTCATAATATACCGGTAACTTGCACCCTAATGACGTCTTCATCGTATGATGATCATATATCACTTGTGATTTGAAGACCTTGAAGTATTCTATTGAATGTAATGCATATGTAAATTCACGTAAACAAAAGCAAAAAAGTTGCAATATCATGCAATATCATGCGAATAAAATGATATTGTATATCAAAATAGATTTTGTTTTTGGTCGTTTTTACCTGGAAATGGGATGTTGTCTCCTTCACATTTACCCCCCATTTCCTTTCTTTTTCATATTTAAGAATATTTTCGTTGATATATAATTTCATTACGTGTTGAATGTTTCAATTCTAGGTAGGAAGGCGGAAGGTGTAAATAATTGAGGGCATTGACACTGAGAGAAAAATAACTGAATGGAAGTCATACTGATAGACTGAAAAGTTTTAGTCATGTCTACAAATACTACATAGTTGATAATGTAGCCATTCTTCATTTGCTAGCTGTAAAATGGAATAAAACAGATAACAGGAAACACCTACAATGGCCGAAAAACATAGCCACATGCCACAAAGTAAATAGGAACTGCGCAAGAAAAAAAACCACAATAAAAATACAAAAGCTGTTAGTTTTAAAATAAGCAATGAAGGGATACGGGATAAATGCATATGAGAAAAAGTCTGTACAAATACATGGTAAAACAAAGCAATGGAACAACGCTTTTATTGTTCTTTATCTTGAAGTTAACAAGAGGCCTTCGACAATGAGTTTTGCTCATACCTCATAACAAGTTCAGAAACGGCCCCAAGCACCGATTTGAGCGGAATTCATTGCTAGATGTCGAGGAACACTACATCCGTGCCTATTTACCCATTAATGTAGGATCGTCCATTTATCAATGGATGCAGGATCGTCAACAAATATAAAAATTAATGAGCAAAGTGCTCTTACAATCGCTTCCATCCGTTGCCAGATGACTAATAGAAGACAATTACGATACTTTAACAACCATAAGGAACTCATCGCGTCAAAAGTAAAAAAATTCAAAAAAACTTTGCATAATAAAAGCATGAGATGTGGGCAGAATAAGTTTATATTAACGATATCATCTGGCAGAGATAAAGGGGCTTTATTTTGTTTTTGTTTTTTTTCCAATATATTGGTCGTTGCAGTTCTACTAGAGTTGATGAACAAAACATGGCGGTCGTGTTTTATTGTCATTTTAATACGATTGCAAACAAAGGATAACAGTAAACACCTACAATGGCCGAAAACTACAATCACATGCCACAACTCACAAGCAAGCTGCATTAAAAAAGCACTAATGAAGGCAAGAGACTAACATAAATAACGAAAAGAACTAGGGATAGTCGGACTTGGTACCGGCACTAGCAAAAGCCAGCGGTAGAGTTGTCTCTGTAAATATGAATTTGCAAAAGGAAAGTAAAAACTCGTGTATTCTTATATGAAATTTGTCATCTTTTACCTTGAAAGTGGATTGTTCGCCGGCCTTTGATTCGGCAAATTTTAGTTATACTGTTTTCATACGTTCATGTAATGCGCATTGGATTTCTATGGAAAACGTTTCGCATATGCAGAAATTAAATTAACAGTAACTTCGGTATTTTGTATTTAGATTGGTTTTCAATACATTTTACTTGTGAACTCAACTTAACAATAACGTTTTGAATATAACAATGTTTTCGTTTCATACGCATCATCGAATGCAAACAAATCGAATTACGTGTAAACAAAGCATAAGACATTAAATGCATTCGGATACAAACATACTTCTTATTCGGGTGCCCCCGGAAGGGTAAGCATGTACTGCCCCTCCAACTACACCCGTCATCCAAACAACGCCTTATCTCCGGTATATGGCGTCCACATTTCACAACTCGTTCACTATTTTGTACAGCGATTTTGTCAACAGAGCGGAATTACTGTCTAAAAAAGTTACACATCAAGGGTGTGTTCAGTCACTGTTGCAATTGTCACTACAGAAGTTTTACGTTCGTCACCATGATTTGACAGACCGTTACAATGTTTCTATTTCACAGATGAGAATAGATATCTTGGGGAAGATCCATAGTTCATTACCGGACTGACAAACAAAGACTGCAACAAAATCGGACTTTTCACTAAAAGTGTGACGGGTGCCAAGCGTGGAGCAGATCATTCTCACCCTTCCGGAGCACCTGATGACACCCAGGCTTTTTAGGGGTTCACACTGCTAGTGCTTTAGTTTTTGGCGCTTTTGTTCATTTCTGTTTATTTGTTTTGTCTTTTTCATGGTGCCATAATTTGTGTTGGATATGAATTGCCGGGATCCAATTATTATTTGGCATGTGATTTGTTATTTTTGATTTTGGAATTCCCCTTTACCTTTTTTTTACTTCGGTATAGGGCCTGTAAGTCTCGTACAATTTTGGAACTTCCGGGATAAAAAATTGTACCCGGAAGTTACATGTTAAACAAAGATATATGACGTTCCAAACAAAAATTTGAACGTCACATTCCTATTGTGGCAAAGTCAAGTTTATGTATATATTTAATTTAATTTAGTTATTCATTATTTTTATATTAATTAGAAATATTTTATTTCAGAAGTATTTATTTATTACTTTAATAAAATAAATACTCATTTTCAGATAAAAAATTATCCTNTTTTTCTTGTTTCACATGTATTTATTAAGTCACCCAAAAGTTTGGTGAGTTATTGTGTTTACCCTGTTCCTTATATAAGTGATTAGGTGATGTAATCAATTTCTTCCATCATCATATTCCTCCACTTTTTTGATGAAGTGAAAATGAAAATATTCCTGATACAAGGATTGATAGCACTGATAGACAGAAATACAGCAATTTAATTATGAATACTTCTAAAGGGTATGAAATTTCTTTTCTTAATAAAAGCTTGAATAATAAATGGAGGGGTCATTTTGATAACTTATGTGTTTGCACCCAATTACAATTATTATTTGTTGTAACTTTTCAATTGATAGCAGAATTTATTACTGCATTTGGCAAAAGCACATTAATTTTTGCACAATCTTTGAATGTTACCTCTTAAATTCAACTCGGGGAATAAGTGTTTCACAACACACATTTTGTTTATCATTGAATGTCGGCTATTAATCTACATTAAAAAAATCATTAAATACTGAACTTTAAATCACCTTATAAATCGTGCAGTTTTGAAAAATAATACGATGCATATTTTTATGGTGTTATGGTAATCTGAGAACAAGATAAGCTCATATTTTTATTAAAGATAAATTTCTAATATACAAGGATCTTCTAATAATGCCATGGCCTATGATATGTTCTATTATTTTTTTAGGGTAACGATGTCATTATGTCGCCTTTAATATTCGTGATAAGATCTTCAGTGCATTTTTATTACTAGTTGATTTAATACCTCAAGATATATGTCTCTCCTCTGTTTGATGAGTCCCATTTTCATATCCCGCGGTAGCGGGCAGTATATAGAGATCCTGGTATCGGTTCGTCCGTTCGTTCGTCCGTTTATTATTCCGTCCGGCATAGGGGAACACTGTGGCGACAACTCCACCTAGATCACTTGGTAATATTCAATGAAACTTTCACGGAATGTTCAGTGCATATTGCTATTGTGCACCAGCTATATAAAATTATGTTTTGACTTGATTTTTGTTGTTGATTTTATTTACTTCAGGAATCAAATGGGGGAGCGGGGTAAATGACAGTTGTTCTAGTTTATAATTTATATTCATTTTTCGAATACTCGTACTGACGATTATTGAGTAGTTTATTTTTTGTAGATTCATCCAATCTGCTCATTGTTGTGTCAAATTTATTCTCCACATTCTCTGAATAGTGTGTTTTAATATCGTGACAGCAACTTGTTGGAACTACGATTTTCTGGTTTTTCAACTCATACTGATCAGAGCGCAACTCACACTGATCAGAGCGTTAAACGAGTACTTCTTTTATTACACTTTTTGGATTATTGCTTTCCATATTATTAGATTTTAATGCTGCTGATGAGAGGTTACTCCTAGAAACACGTGTACAGCATAACGAAATTTACCGTTTTTTTATGCAACTTCGGTATTTTTTTTTATTTTCCACCTTTTTTTCTTTGGGATGTTGTTCTAATATGTAGTTCTGAGTATATAAATGACTAAATACCGAAGGTACTGTGAATTTAAATTCTGCATATGCGCATTTCGACAACTTATGTCTCTTCAGTGCAGATAAAATCTAAACGTTT
>MJUU01057643.1:0-16166 GCA_002080025.1 Modiolus philippinarum | reverse complement strand
AGATATTGTAAGGTTCCTAGTAGAATCGGCTTTCGGGTCAGCACCGAAGTACTGACTACTGGGCTGGTGAATACCCTCGGGGACTAACAGTCCACCAGCAGTGGCATCGACCCAGTGGTAACCGAAATATAAAATATACCGAAGTTTCTGTTAATTTGGTTTCTGTATATGCTCATTTAGACATTTATATATTTCAGTTATGGTGTACTTGTTCGTGAGAGAATTTCTCTTATGGATATACTATCATACTTTTATATTTGTAATTTCGAAATTAAATTCTGACTTCCTGTTTATAATGCCCGCATCCCACTATTTTATTATGCCAAGTTTTCTTACAATCGACTTGATGAGTGCCCTGTGTTCGTCTATATGTTGTAATAATCCACTAGCTGAAGACACTAGCGCTTTTGCCGGGAAACGGATGACAGTGATTGTGAGAGCACTTTTTTTAATTTATGTTTGTTGAGAATCCCGCATCTTTGGCCAGGAAAGACATGGATGTAACCTTGTTCGACAATTAGCAAAGAATTCCGCTCAAACCGGTGCTAGTGACCTTCTTGAACTTACTATGAGGTATGAGCAAAGCTCATTGTTGAAGGCCTCATGGTGACTTCAAGATGAAGAACACAAATAAAAGCGTTGTTCCTTTGCTTATTTTTACCATGTATTTGTAGAGACTTTGTCTCATGTACATTTACTCCGTATCCTTTCATTTTATGTCTCTTCAATGAAGATCAAATCAAAACATTTTGAAATCCATAAATTGAAAATTGTAAAAGCTGAAAGAGAACAAAATGCCAATATGATCTGAACAGGAATGCCAAAGTCATCTAAGGACAGAGCTATGCAAGAGTGAGATACTCATTAGGTTTCAACAAAATTTTCTTAAATTAAGATATTGCATGTTTTCAAATAAAATCGGTTTTCGAACCAACGCCGAAGTACTGAATACTGAGTTGATGAATACCACCGGGGACTAATATTCCACCAGCAGTGGCATCGACCTAGTGGTAACAAATAACATAAGTCATGGTGACTTCAAGATGAAGAATAACAATCAATCCATTGATTGGTCTAATCATGCATTTGTAGAGACTTTGTTTGATGTGCATTTATTTCCATATGCTTTCATATTAATACAGGAAAAAAGTACTGGGTGTGCATCTTTTTTAGACTTACATCTCGAAATAGAAAAAAAATGTTCATCTCAGTACTAAAATTTACGACAAAAGGGACGATTTTAATTTCAAAATTATCGATTTCCCTAACGTGGACAGTAATATTCCATATTCTCTAATTTCTATCCAGTTTTCACATTCCCTGATCGGTGTGGATACATTTGTTCTCCTCTAGAGAGGAGAACAAGTTTCGTGCATTTCCCGCCAAATCTATTCAGAATACAATCCTAGGTGTTTTCGTTCAGTCATTAGAGAAACAGTTTCCACAACTTAAACACGTTAATTATGAAATTTTTCGCATTGTTAAATAAATTTTCAAATGTTTAAAAGCTCGACAAGCCTCGCTTTTAAAAATTTGCAAAGTTTATTTAACTCGATGTGAGAAATTTCATAGTTATGGAAACTATATTTCTTCTACTTACGGAGGTATTTTTCACAATTGATTCGTTACGCAAGAGCTACAAATTATACATAGTTTCTCATTAGACATAGTTTTCAAGCATTCTGTCTCATACCATTATTAAAAAGTTCGTTAATAATTTCAGTAAGATATAAACACATATTTATTATTGCGTTTTTTACTTACCATGCACACCGATACCGTTAACGAATTCCTAAATCAATGTTTGGAGATTTTTTTTTTATTTTGGAGCATTATAAATTTAGGTGTGTTTAATTTTGGCGCTTTGAAGGTAGGTGCCAAATACTCAAAATTAAACTACTTCCAAACTGGACAAATATATTGTCGATCAGAAACTCTAACATTTTAATCACTTCTTCCTTTGTGTCAGTTTCTGATCGATAATATATACAAATGTATTTGTCCAGTTTGGATGACTTGTTTTTCAAAAGACCATCGGAATTCCAATAGCTACAAAATGTGCCCCTCTTTTAGCCGATTTGTTTCTTCACTCCTATGAGGATGAATTCATTGAATGGCTTCTTCAAAATAAAGACAAAAATAATGATATTTTATCACTAAACAACCCTCGCTTTGGTGATTTTCTTCATCTTATTTATGAAAAAGAGCTTGAAATTAAAGATACTACAGATACTTCCACATCGGCCTCGTTCCTTGACCTTCTTTTTGAAATTGACAACATAGAAAAATTACAAACAAGGCTGTATGACAAACGCGATGACTTCACTTTTCCAATAGTCAACTTCCCTTTTCTTTGTAGCAACATTCCAAAATCACCAGCAACTGGAGTTTACATCTCACAACTCATTCGCTACTCAAGGGCTTGTGGTCGATACAATGACTTCCTTGAGAGAGCTCAGTTGCTTACAGATAGACTACTTAAGCAAGGGTACGTTACCAAAGACTTAAAGTCATCACTACAGAAGTTTTACGGTCGATATCATGATCTTCTGGATCGCAATGGGATATCTGTTTCCCAGATGACAACAGATCTTTCCCTTTACAATTAAAGTTTGTTTTTCCTCTATCGGATTTGACTTTAATACCGGAGTTGACATGTTCAACACGGCGGGTATCTTATAAGAAACAGGAGATGCTTACTCTACCGGTACACCTCATCTCACCCATTGTTTTTATTGGGCCCGTGTTGTTCATCTGTATCTGTATCTTCATTTTTCTTTTTTGTCCCGTACTCAAGCGGTGTCCTTGTTTTCTTTTGTTCCCGGTGTTGCCGTTGTCGATGGATTGTTCGTTCTTTTGACTGACGGTTCGGTTCTCACTTACTTTTCTCTGATTCGGAGAAAAAAATCTGCAATAAGAGGTGCATAGTTTGTATCCAATGGAATTCTAATGGCCTGTTGATAAACGATGATGATAAAACTAACAAAATGATGTCTAGCAAAAGATTCAGTGCCTTAATCATGTCATCGCAAGTCCAGGAACAATGTTTTTTATAGGTGATATTAGAGAAGAATCCTTTCTTTTTTACAAAAAAATGAACTGTAGACCAGAAAATTGAAAAGACCATTTAATAAAGTAAGTGAGAACCGGCTCTTGAATAGCGAATGAAATGGGAGATTTAAACTCCGTATGCCGGCGCTGTTGTCACAATTGTAATTTAGAATTTTTGATCGACAATATTTTTGTCGAATTCTGAGGTCGTGTTTTCCAACAGACAATAGGGATTCCTATGGGAACTAACTGTGCGCCGCTTTTAACTGACCTTTTCCTTTATTCGTACGGGGCCAAGTTTTTACAAGGGCTAACACAAAGAAAAAAAAAACTTTTAGCCCAATCCTTTAATTATAGACGATGTACTTTCTCTTAAGCTAGTACTGGTAGTAATTTACAACAGTGTTTTGATACGTTTTTCACAGTATTTAATAACTAAGTCTTTAATACAGGTGAATGCGCTGGTTAAATTGATGGATAAATTAAACGATGTTTGTAGAGATCTTGTCATGTTAAACACTTGCCGCGTGTTGATATATATGTCCCCCAAACGAAGTTTGGGAGACATATTGTGTTTACTCCGAGACATATTGTGTTTACTCTTATTATTAAGTCACCTAAACGAAGTTTGGTGACTTATTGTTTTTACTCTGTTTCTTATTATTATTATTATTCCTCAATCAATTTTTCAAACATTATCTAAGAGATGGGTATTCCAAACTTAATGAAACATGGCATCAATGTGGACAACCACCCAAAGATGTGCAAGAAGGTCTTTGAATTTCCAAAATGACCACGGTCATTGGTCACTTTGAACTTTTACCTCAAATCTTGTGATTGGAATATCTCAAAAACTGTAAAGGATAGCTGATTAATTGTTATGGCCAAATGTTTATTAGGTCATGACGGGCATTTGTTACATTTGGACCGAAATTCTATGACGCACCGTTCAAGAGTTATGCCCCTTGAAAATTTCGTCACCTCTTTTAGTGTGTTTTTTTCTCGAAAACGGTAAGAGATAGAAACCTGGAACCTTTTCCATTCAAGTTAGGTGATATGTGTTACATTTAAAAATGCCAAGGTCAAAGGTCATTGGTCACTTTGAACTTTGACCTTAGACCTTGTTTTTGTAATAACTCATAAACCGTAATAGATAGCTGATAACATGCTATGGTAAAAATGTGTGTCTTGTTAAGATCTACATTTGTTACATAGGGTCCAAAATTATCGGACCAACCGTTTTCGGTTTATGGACCGAAAACCGATTTTGATGTCCGAATTTGTGTTTTTTGCTTATATCTCAAATACCATTGAAGATACTAAAGGACATATAATGTACAAAATGTTCAGGAAGTCTGCACCTTCGATATGAGGTCAAGGTCAAAGGTCAAGGTCACAGCCCTAAAGCTTTATTTGAAAATTTTGCATCAAAAATTAATTCTATGCATGCTAGGCAATCTTCCTGTAAAATTTCATCCAATTCTGAGCACTTTGAATTTTCCCGCCTTTTTTCAGTTTCCATGGCAACGGTCGCCATTTTGAATGTTGGTTTCATCAATGAATCAATAAAGCATGCATAGAATTGATTTTTGGTCTCAAAATTTTCAAAATAGCGACCGTTGCCATGGAAATGGAAAAAGGCAGGAAAATTCAAAGCGTTTCAATTGGATGAAATTTTACCGAGTAGAAGTTAATGTTTAGTCTTAGAAATCTCATAAATACAGCTGTTGCCATGGAAACTGTGGAAAACATCAACAATGTTCGTTTGGGGGACATCTGTAACGCTCTGCGTTACAATAAGCAATATTTGTAACAGTTTTTAAGTAATAAGCAAAAAAAAAAAAACAATTACCAAGTTTGTCTACTTTTAATAACGACAACCTCGGATATAACCTGATATCCTGGAAAAAAGCTCGGCCCAACCCTTTTTGAAATTTTCTCAATGGTTTCAGGGATTTTTTGTTCAAAAGAAAACGACGGACGCAAAGTAACGGTAATAACTCACGTAGTCCTTTTGGCCAGGTAGGCTGAAGGTTGGTCGATATATATATATACGAAGGGGTTGCATATGTTTTATGCAAAATGTATCAACATGTGGTAAGGGACATTGATGAGACATTTTTCATTGAATTACACATGATCTGTATTAAAAAGACTTAAAATGTCTTTAAATTTGTAACGTTGCAAAAAGCTGATATGGCCCTTTGGTTCAGGTTATTTAAAAGGGGTTTGGAGTTTGAACCTACCTGTTCTCCAGTAAAAAAAAAATTAAAAATCATTTTAAATCTTTTATTTTGGTACCTCATTAGAGCCCCCCTTTTCACAGACTGGATAATAGTGAATGAAAGGATATGGAGTAAATTGATATGAGACAAAGTCTCTATGGTAAAAACAAGCAAAGGAACAACGCTTTTATTGTAGTTCTACATGTTGAAGTCACCATAATGCCTTCAACAATAAGCTTTGCTCATACCTCATATTAAGATCAAGACGGCCCCTAGCATTGGTTTGAGCGAAAGTCTTTGCTGATTGTCAAACAACGCTACATCCATGTCTTTTCTGGCCAAAGATACGGGATTCTCAACAAACATAAATTAAACTGGTAAATTGCTCTTACAATCACTCTAATCCGTTTCCCGACAAAAGCACTAGTGTCTTCGTCGACTCTGTTCATTACTTCGTCATTATATCAACAATCTCTGAATAATGCGTATAAGTATGAAACAGTAATCAATTAAACATGTACTGCATTGATAAGGCGACTTGTTATACTTAATATACTGTAACATTATATTGTACCTCAAATGACATTTAAGTGTTATTTTTAACCCGCAATAGAGCTAATACACATTTAACCAAGTTAGTCCTCGAGGGTATTCACCTACCCAGTAGCCAGAACTTCGGTGCTGGCCCGAGAACCGACTTTATTTGCAACTTGCAATATTTAATTTTACAAAATTTTGTTTAAAACTAAGGAGCATCTCCTTCTCGCATAGCTCTGTCCATAGCTAATTTTGGCTTTACTATTATGATACTATTTGTAATTTGTTCTCTATCAGATTTTACACATACTTCGGTATATGGATTTCCAAATGTTTTGATTTGATCTGCACTGAAGAGACATAAGTTGTAGAAATGCGCATATGCAGAATCTAAATTAACAGTAACTTCGGTATTTTGTTTTTTGATATTTTATTAATATATGTAAGGTAACTGACATTCTAGCCAGCTACCGTACTTTTTTTATCAGGTTATTCGATGAAAATGTAAACCAAGAGAAACTTACTTTTTTTTAAAGATATTGTTCGGAAAACCTAAGAACATTGAACACGACAAAGTACCACATTTGTTAGGATTTCAAATGGCAAATTTTTAGTTACTCTTGGATTTTTCATTAATTAACATTATTATTATTATTATTATTTTATTTATTTATTTTTTTTTTTTGAAATCTGTATATCAGTCGGTTCAATAAAAGCTTTCATCTTCCATTCTAACTGTAGAAACTATTCTATAGTAGATATACAAACTATCTTTGTCTGAATGATATTTAACTAGCCAAGTCCTTTAATTTTATCTACCGTTATATACATGATGTTCTTGCATTAAACAATCCTCAATTTCAGGATAACCTTATACCCAAACGAACTCGAAATTAAAAATACCACTGATACAACATCACCAGCATTATACCTGGACCTTTACCTCTTCTTTGACAACTATGGACGTCTTAAAACAAAACTTTACGACAAGCGTAATGATTTCGATTTTCCAAAAGTGAACTTCCCGTTTTGAGCCGTAATATCCCCACATCTCCGGCATATGGTGTCTTCATTTCACAAATCATTCGCTATTGTCGTGCCTATAGTTTATATAATAATTTTGTCAACAGACCGTAACAATGTTTCCATATCACATAAAATCATGAGAAAAGATAGGACTGACAACCACAGACCGTGACCAAACCAGACTTTTCGATGGCAATCTGATTGGTGTGTCACGCGTGCAGCAGATTATGCTTACCCTTCCGGGGCAATAACAAAATACCCAAGTTAAAATTAATTTTTGTTTCTCCGTATGCGAATTTCGACAACTTATTCTTTTTAGTCCAGATAAAATCAAAACAAGCGACTGATGACACCTGAAGTTTCCTGTAGGGGTAAAAAAATATAGGCCAAAATATATAAAATTATATAAAATGACCAATAAAAGGCAATTAATCCTAGACAGGTATTGAGATTTTCTTCCAAATTTCCATGTCGGTAGATCTTGATCTGCTGTACATTTTTGCAGTTTTAGTTTACCTCTATCAATTATACCCGGCACCTGAAATGGTTTTCAGGAGCTCTGTCCACAAGCTGCCACGCGAGTCCTAATGTGTTGGATGAGGGAATGCTCTGTCAATGTTCAGACCATACTCAGGAAAGCCTTGCAACAAACCATTGTAGAAGGACTATGTGGAGAAACACCACGCTCAATGCTGTATAAAGATCCGTTATATAATTTTCTGGAATGAGCGGCCTTCTTAGGTAATACGGAATGTAAAATATCCTGTTACTATCTATTTCGCCCCTTTTCCGGTGGCAATCAAAACCCGTTGCCCCTGTTGTCCCTACCACCTTATTCTTCTTTCTTTAACTGATAATATGGTTGAATTAATTAACTTGTTCTCGTTCTGATATATTGCTCACCTGACGTTAAACTCTGACTAATCAATCAATCTGTTAAGTTCTGTAATGAAAAAGAGTATTAAAATTCTTAACATTTTATAGAAAAAAGGACAGAAAATCCAAAACCGATTATCATATTTTCTTCAATGGTGAATAAAAGGATATGGAGTAAATGCACATGAAACAAAGTCTCTACAAATACATGGTAAAAAAACAAGCAAAGGAACAACGCTTTTATAGTTGTTCTTCATCTTGAAGTCACCATGAGGCCTTCAACAATGAGCTTTGCTCATACCTCATACTAAGTTCAAGACGGCCCCTAGCACCGGTTTAAGCGGAATTCTTTGCTAATTGTCGGACAACGCTACATCCATGTCTTTCTTGGTCATGGGTGCGGGATTGTCAACAAACATCAATTAAACTGGCAAAGTGCTCTTACAATCACTGTCATCCTTTGCCCGACAAAAGCACTAGTGTCATAACCTAGTGGACAACTACAACATATAGACAAACACAGGGCACTCATCAAGTCGAATGTAAGAAAACTTGGCGTTATAAAATAGTGAGATCCATATGAGAAATTCTCTCACGCACAAGTACACCATAACTGAAAAATATAGAGAGCATACATCTCTCGCACGGGGAATCTTTTTACCTGTGCAGAAGGTAGATCTTGTCACGCTAATATTGGCCGTGTGTTGATATTTGTAATGGTTTTTTTTAGAAATATGCCAAAAACAGCAATTTACCGAGTTGGGCTATTTTTAGTAATGACCACCTCGGATATAATTTTATAACTAAATATCCTGGTTATGATTTAGCCTAACCTTGTTTGAAATTTTCTCAATAGTTTCATAGATTTTTTGTTAAAAAGTTTAAGACGGACAACAGTGCATTTGTATAATGTAAATGTATATATGTAACAAGTTACATTGATTAGACAGTTTTGATTAAGATTCCTACACCCTTATGACGTCTTCAACGTATGATGATCAGACCACTTGTGATTTGGAGACCTTGAAGTATTCATTTGAATAAAATGTATATGTAAATTAACCGTAAACAAATGGAAATATCAGCAGTATCATGCAGCCAAGATAATATTATACATCAAAATAAATTATTTAGTAAGATATTTAAGTCGGTGTATAATTTCATTTCTTATTGAATGTTACGATTTTAGATAGGCAGGGGTGAAGAATTAGAAGATTGACATAGAGAGAAAAAATAACTCTTATAAAGTCTTATTGATAGACTTATTAGGTTTAATCAATTCAAAAAATGTTAACGTTGTTTAATAAATGATAATTGATGATGTAAGTCATTCGTAGTTTTGATTTACTGTAATTGTACTTATATTCGCGGGTACTTATTTTCGCGAATATTCCTTTCTAGCCAAGTTTGCGTGTATTTAATTTCACGGAAGTGAGTGCTTTCCTTATAATTTTAATGTTAAATTATTACATTCGCGAGTTGCCGACCGCGAAATTCGTGAAAATAAGTACACCGCGAAAATAAGTACAATTACAGTATTTAGTTTCAAAATCATTTTCAAAGGCTTTGATTAGTCAGACATTAAAGGGCTTCGGTTGTTCGGTTGCTTCAACTCTGTTTTGTAATTGTTTAATTGATTGGTGTTAAACATTTTTTACGATGCACATGTTCTTCTTTTTATTTTTGAATAGATTTTGAAATCTTGAATTCCTGGTGCAATATCAGAAAATAAATTCACCATTTCGTATTTAAAAAGGAAAAGAGCAAAAATCACGTTTTCACAATATGTTCATAAAAAAGTTGGATTTTTGGCTTTTACCCATACAAAGCCTGATGTTCCCTCATATTTTATATATTTTTCATTATTACTGATTTTGATTTATCTTTTTATTTATTTGTTCTTAATTTTTTTTTCCTCTTTTTTGTTATTTGGCATTTGTCTAACCTAAATAAATCGATTTTCCAACCGAAAAAAATTAAATTAATTATATATGTCATTAAAAATTAAAGGCCCTTTTCCACATATACCAAGAACTAAGCATTAATAATTTTGATATAAAGTTAATTCAAATGCACTTGTACTTTATACATTATGGTTAAATCCATACTGAGAGATTTTTATTATTCAAGTCGGGCATTAATCATTACATGCAATTAACTTTTACCAAAAGATCACTACTAAATATTTAACATAGCGTCAACTCATAAATCATGCCGTTTTGGAAAAAAAACGTGGTGTATACTTTTAATGTGTTGTAGTTATGTTATCAAAAATATCATATTTTTATTGAAGATAAATTGCTAATATCTAGTGTTCTAGTCACCTTTTCAATTCGTTTTTGGATCTTCTTAATACTTGAAAATATCACAAGACAAGTTTCTCTGTGGTATTGGATATTTTTAGAATCATTGTACTCCAATTAATCATGTAATGAGGATTTGAACAAGTAGATTAAATGTTTTATATTTGTCTTTTTATATGAAAAAGAAAGGAAATGGGCTAAATGTCAAGGAGACAACATCCCATATCCAAAACAAAGAATCTAGGATCACCGTACGGTCTTCAAGACAGTGAGGAACCTCACACCATAAAGCAAGCCCTAAATGGCCCCAAAAAGGTAAAAAAGTGAATAAATCAAAGGAAACAAACCACACCCAATAACCCAAATATCAAGAAACTAAACTTTTATAAGGAGACAAGGACAAGCCAATTATGCAAATTTGTTTTAGTAAACATAATCTAGGATGCCAATATGCCAGTAACATACAGAAAATTAATTCCAACACAAACTGAAGACATTTTAAACAATTGTTTAACATCAATTGTACCTTTCAACACAAGAAGTCGGCAGTAATGTGACCTTGAGCAGGTTTGATATGTCTTTATTTATTTAATCGTTAATTAAAAAGGTACAGACAGATAGTCAAGTTGTCCCATTAAAACGAAAAAAAATGTACGTGTAACTGGAACCACACATATTTTCCCGTTTTCCTCAAAATATATGAAAATGCTTTTCATAGTAATATGTTTTTAAATTGTTACAATTTGGATGAAGAGTTTTTGACATGGATTCATAATTCAGAGGATATTTAAAAGCATCCTGCAGAAGACTGTTGTGCTACCTTAGCTATATTACGGATTACAATAATACAACACTGTCATGTAAGGGGCATTAGCCGTGTGTTTAATATAATGTCAGGAATCAAAACAATGAAATTTCCTACCGTTTACCAACATTTTAATCAACCTGATCATTCCATTCTCTCCATGAAAGTTCGCACCCTAGTAACAATCCTACCCTTAGTACATCTCTTCGTAGATAAAAAGAAGAATACTGGATACGTAAATTAGGAACTGCAATACCATATGGTTGCAATGACAAAATTGATAGTATAGGTAATCTATCTAGCCCTAAATGCAACGATATAAATGTGATGCGTACTTTTGACAACAATCCTAGACGTAAACGAATTCATTATACATCGCCAAGTCTTCATGATGTATCTATTAAAGGTCTACTTCCTTTTGTTTGCAAACCACTAGGACTGCATCACATTCGCACAAAGCTTTACTCGTTGCCACTTACTAAATTGAATGAACTGTATAAAGAATCTTTAGAAAATTCTGTTACTGACCCATCCTCATCTTTATACAAATTAGACGCAGTTTTCCTTGATATTGGTCAACACAGATTATTCCATCCTGTTAAAGAGCACGCAAATGTAGAGGAACGCCGTCCATTTCTACCAATAAAGTTTGCTAATAAGGGTTTGGATGCCACCAACCTTGCCAATATACTGCATCACAAAAATGTAAAAAACAAAATACCTCCATATTTTAAGGACACATCAGTTCCAATCATCTCATATACCTATACTTCACCGATAGCATCTAAAATTTTCAACCAAAAACGTGTATTGCAGAGCCTTACCACCGACGACCTCAAGTCTAAACCACCCGATTGTTCATGTTTAAATTCACCTTACAGATAAAGTCCCTGTGGTCACGTCATAACGGGAGACTTGAACATCATCGAAAACTCGTCTCTCCGTGATATCCTTGCAAAGGGACCAAAATTCCGTGAACCACGACCCATCAACTGGGAGCACAATTTTAAACTCCTTATGAATGCTGTAGAGGACTATGCCAGAAAATGGATTAAACGTGAACAAGATGAAGACCTTGATTCTCTTTCGGAGTGGATTAAGGCGGTGAGGTCCATGATTCTTAAACGAAATAGTCATCTACGAGGGTCAATGAGAACTAAAGCATCATCCATTTTCCAAAATGCCGATGTTGCCAGATACTTGTCCTCCATTCATGACAAATATGTTGTTGTTCCAGCAGATAGAGCCCCTGATAACATCATTTTCATATGTAAAAATCATTACATCGAATTTTTAAAGAAGGAACTAGGCACTGGTTACTCTCAGGGCAATCCAACCTACACAGCTATTACTCTGTCTAAGGAGGAGATATTACAGAACCATAAATCTGTTTTGCTTTCCTTTGGGATTTCAACCAAAGAGGAAGACACCGATCTCCCTTCCTTATACTTGGTACAAAAATTACACAAATGCCCCTACAAACAACGGTACATCGCTGGATCTGCAAAATGTTCCACAAAACCTCTTTCTAAGCTTTTAACCTCCATCTTGACAACCGTGAAAGAGGCCCTTCAAAAATACAGTGATACTAGCTTTTCAAGAAGTGGTGTAAATGAAATGTGGATATTAAAAAACTCTAAAGATCTGCTTGACATCCTAAAAACAAGATCATTATCGCATTGTAACAGCATTAAAACTTTTGACTTCTCCACACTTTATACTACCATTTTTATGAACAACTGAAATCACGACTGAAAGCCATAATTCATAGATGTTTCTCCCGTAAGAACGGCAAACGAAGATATAAGTACATTGTCATAGGCAGAAAACAAGCATACTTTATGAAATACGACCCAGAATCACAGAAAAAATACACGGAGGAAGAAGTGATTAAAATGGTAGAGTTTCTGATTGACAATATATTTGTCCAGTTTGGAGGATTTGTTTTTCAACAGACAATCGGAATTCCAATAGGCACGAACTGTGCATCTCTTTTAGCTGATCCGTTTCTCCACTCTTATGAGGCAGAATTCATTGAAGGGCTTCTTCAAAAATAACGACAAAAACTGGCCCAGTCCTTTAATTTCAGCTTCCGTTATATAGATGATATTTTATCACTAAACAACCCTCGCTTTGGTGATTTATCCAAAAGAGCTTGAAATTAAGGATACTACAGACACTTCCACATCGGCCTCGTCCCTTGACCTTCATCTTGAAATTGACAACAGAGGTACATTACAAACTAGGTTGTATGACAAACGCGATGACTTCACTTTTCCAATAGTAAACTTCCCTTTTCTTTGTGGCAACATTCCAAAAGCACCAGCATATGGAGTTAACATCTCACAACTCATTCACTATTCAAGGGCTTGTGGTCGATACAACGACTTCCTTGATAGAGCCCAGTTGCTTACAAATAGACTACTTAAGCAAGGGTACATTACCAAAAACTTAAAGTCATCACTACAGAAGTTTTACGGCCGACATCACGATCTTGTCGATCGTTACGGGATATCTGTTTCCCAGATGACAACAGATCTTTCCCTCTAGAACTAAAGTTTGTTTTTACTCTATCAAATTTGACTTTGCTACCGGAGTTGACATGTTCAACACGGCGTGTGTCTGATAAGAAGCAGGAGATACTTACTCTACCGGTACACCTGATCTCACCCATGGTTTTTATTGGGTCCGTGTTGTTCATCTGTATGTGTGTCTTCATTTTTTCTTTTTTGTCCCGTTCTCAAGTGGTGTCCTTGTTTCTTAGTGTTTCCGATGTTGCCTTTGTCCATGGATTGTTCGTTCTTTGACTGACGGTTCGGTTCTCACTTACTTTACAGTGTATTGTATAACAACTCGCCATGTCAATACAGTACAAATTTAGGGAAAAGCATTTGATCCTGAGATGGTACCTGGCACAAGTTGGTTTTAACGATGAATAAAAAATGAGAATATATGATGCATCTTCCGGGAAACGCCTTTCAATTGTTCTTCTATCAATTGACATACCAGTATGTACTTACAACAATTTTTGATTAAACATTGAGCAGCTATACATTTTTGCAAATAGATAAATAAAAAGAATAGCCTCAAATTTTATTAAATCACCATCGAATAGTAAAGGCGACATAATGAAACCATTATCTAAAAATGTTATACAGGTTTATAAGGCCTTAGCATTTATGAATATAACGCTGGTTATTAGCAATTTTTCTTCAATAGAAATATGAGACTTTTAATAAATATGTTGTTCTTGATAAGTATAACACCATACAAAATATTCACCACGTTATTTTTTAAAAACTGGATGAATTATGGAGTGACGTTAAAGTTAAATATTAAGTAATCTTTTTGTAAAACTAAATTGCATGTAATGATAAATACCCAACTTTCAATGATAAAAAATCCTTTAGCTTTTGATCATTATTATATATAAAGTATAAGTGCATTTGAATTTTTTAAAACCAAAATAATAAGAAATTGGTTATACTATGGTATATGTGGAAAAGGGCACTAAATTTTTGATAACAATTTTTACATTTTTTTCTGATGGAAGGCAATCAGTTTTGACAAGAAAAATGCAAAAATGTCAAACAAGCAAAATATATGGCAAAAATATAAATAAATCATAAAAAAGAATAAATAATAATAATAAAAAAATAAATAAAAAAAAATCAGATAGAAAATATTAATAATGTAAGATATCGGGATTATCATGCTTTTAAGAGTGATGGCCCAAACACATTTTTTGAATTAAAATTTAGAAATAGTTTGAATTTTGTTTTCTTTTGTATAAAACGAAATGTTGAGTTTTTGAAATATAACGCCAGGACTTGGCAATTTAAAACACATAAAATAAACAGAAGAACATTTGCATCGTTAAAAATGATAAGAAACAATTCATAAATTTCTAGAGAGCGGTAGGCAATAGAACTCCCTTCAAATACTTTAAAAATGAATTTGAATCTTATTAAATAAGAAAATTATGAGTAGCTTACATCTTCAAGTAAGTTTTATTATTTTATATAAGAAAAGTGATATAAAGCAACAATTTCTGACGCGACTAAAACTCATCAGTCAATTTATATGTTTTCATTTATTTATTTTTTCTCTTTATGTCAATCTTACAGTTATTCAGCCCTTCCTACCTAGAATTGCAACATTCAATATAAAATGAAATTATACATCGGCGTAAATATTTTTCTTAAAGATTTTATTTTGATATTTAATATTATTCTGTTGCATGACACTACTGTTATTTTGCATTTGTTCACATTTTTTACATAATACATTATATTCGTCAAAATATTTCAAGGTCTCCGAGTCACAAGTGATCAGATCATCATACTAAAGGATTCACGTAGGTTAGGAATGACAATGAATTCCAATATGGCCTTAGTTAACTAATATAATACTCGATAACCTCATACTTCGCAAATGTATCGGAATAAAATTAAAAAGGGATGCAAAACAACAATGTTGTTTTTTGTTTTTAATTTTGTCCGTCTTCATGAAGGAAATAAAGGTTAAGAGCATTTTTTAACTAAATCATGCCACTCAGACACGTAAATGTGTGTTGTTTTGCTTTCATGTCGGATTTTGAACTTGCATCTGTTTGAAAACGTCAGGTTCTGTATTGTGACGTCATAGACACAGACATCAATGAAAATGGGTAATCCGCGTTTCTCTTTGGTCGTTTCAGAATGTAAAATATTATTTTCTGTCATATTAGAATCGAAATGATTCATAGCTATGTATGATTACTGTCATTTAACGATGGGCTTTACCTTTATGTTTATAAATTTAACCCTCCCTAACACTCAAGGTTATATTCGGATACAAAGGCCCAGTCAATGATTAAATGACAATAAACATACACATGCAATGAATTATTTAAAAAGTAATCTAATGAACAGTGTCTCATCAATGTACTTTGTTACATGTAACATATGCAATGCTACAATGTTAAAGACATATTTAATGGGGAATGAAAGGCTATGGAGTAAGTCTTTACAAATACATGGTAAAACCAAGCAAAGGAACAACGCTTTTATTGTTGTTCTTTATATTGAAGTCACCATGAGGCCTCATGAAGACGGACAAAATTAAAAAAAAAACATTGTTGTTTTGCATCCCTTTTTACTTTTATTCCGATACATTTGCGAAGTATGAGGTTATCGAGTATTATATTAGTTAACTAAGGCCATATTGGAATTCATTGTCATTCCTAACCTACGTGAATCCTTTAGTGGTGGTGGACTGTTAGTCCCCGAGGGTATTCACCAACCCAGTAGTCAATACTTCGGTGCTGACCCGAAAACCGAAATTATTGAAACTTGCAATATC
>MJUU01057640.1:14491-27468 GCA_002080025.1 Modiolus philippinarum | reverse complement strand
TTATTTTTACATCTAAGATGTAACACCAGAGATGCACGATGATACAGATGAGTGGAAGCTCAAATTCCATCAATTCTGTTCTTGGTCAGTCAGCAGCAACCTGAAAAAAAGAAGAAGAATGGAATGTACTCACAGGCATATGGTTAACAGATAGCAAAGAGATGATGAAAATGATCCAGTACCTGCAATAATAATGCAAGAAGAAGATGGCTTCAGATGCATTGTGACTGGTGCAAACAAAACAAAAGGCCCTTTTCAGGGCCACCAAATTATACAAAAAGAGTTTTAGTTGTATTGTTATCAATTTTCAATCAATTAAATAAAGTTAAATTTAGCCCACCCCTGCCCAGACTCTATGCATATCAGACCCCCCCCCATTTTTGTAATTTCTCAAGATTTATGGAATTTTTTCTAAGTGATTCCCAATTTAGAATTACTGGACCGTTCCAGGAAGTCCAATGTTTCATTTGAACCAAAATTTGGGAAAAAATGCCAGGATGCCTGGAAACATAAACAGCTCACATCCAAATTCAATAAATGACCCCCAAAACAGAAAATGGGGCACCCTGACAAAAATCTTCATGAATTCAAAGAGAATTCGCCATTTTTCTTCCAAATTTAACCATTGCAACAGATTCCATGGATATAAAGTGAAGAAAAATGCAAAAATGTTGATTTCATCATCCCCACTACTAGGCACGAGATCACTATTAATTTCCCCTATTTGTTCTTTATAACGTAATTTCAAATTAAAAAAAATTGCACCAGCTCAAACCACAGGAGATTTGGCACACTCAAAGTTTGGTCTTAGACCCCAAAAATATCAAAAAAATTAGAAAAGTCTACCGTTGGGAATTCTTTTTACAGCTCCAGAAAGATGGACACCATCATGGAAAAAGATGGAGGACCTCCAAATATTGTAAACTTGACCTTTTTGACCTTAGCCTAAGAACTGCTAAAACATGGAATTTTATTACAATTGTAATTTTTATTCATTTTTCAATATCTCTTCTTTCATTTAACTCCATAAAAATAAAGGGAAAGAAAAAAAGAGGGGAAGAAAAAAATATGAAAGAAAACCCCCCAATTTACTGGGAACTATATAAGTAGAAGGGAGGTAATAGTGGTCTCGTACCAGACAAATGTAAATTCATGCGCATGCTCATATATTATTGACATATATTAGTGGAAAGTAACACAAGATATTGGAGGAAATAAATCAAAATTGATAATCAAGGAGAGATATAATTCACACCAAGACTGGTAATAGGCTTTAAAATTATGTTTTACCTTTGTTTTGATATGTCTTTATCTCCTAAAAACATAAACATCTCGATTCAAGGCTCCGCGGAGACTGTGTTTGGAAACTTTATTGATCATCAAAACTAATACTCGTAACATCACAAACATCAGAGATGTCAACCAAGTAGAGTAAATAAAAGACTTGCGATAAACATTAGTTTTATTGACAAAACATCGTCGAGTTTTCAGTTGACTTGCGTTTTGTATCCCGAACAAGCTCGTACCTCATTAACATTTTTTTCGGAAGTTCTGATTTGTAAACATGACCTCGATATTAGTAATGGGGAGTTCTCATATCAGAAGATTTGAACAATATATTCAGAGTTGTCCACTTTTACATAAGTTGAACTTGGCAGGAAATTTAACTATGAACTACTTTGGAATAAGCGGGGGACAAATATTAAGAAGTGACCACTGTCAGCTTTGGGAAAATGCTGTGCAAACATTCTTACCAGAACACTTAATCGTCCAGATGGGAGGTAACGATTTGGACATGGTCGATCCAACTCCAGAAAAAAATTAAGAAATTATATATCGTTTAATTGCTTTATTGGACACGTTTAAGACCAGATACAATATCAACCATGTGACAATTTTACAGTTTTTAAATAGAACAAGTCCTAGAAAAACGACACCTGAACTATACAACAAATTTGCTGTAGAAGGAAACCGACTACTGAAGAAGTGCTTGAAAACTAATGAAAATATTCACTATTGGAATCAACACGGTGTGAAAAACAGCCGGACAAATATATTCCTGGATGGTGTTCATTTCAACAATTTAATAAACTTAAAATACTTTCGCAATATTCGGGGCGCCATCACAGCATCTCTTAATCGGGCATAATCATACATTGTAGATCATAGTATTTAGTAGTTTAATTTACATGTTTTATGTATAATGTAAAAACAAATCTGTTATCATATTAGAGTAGAATAATACAGCAACTCCCTGAAATGAAATCAATCGCATATAGAAAGCAATTTGTTTGAATAAGCATATTTCTTGCTTTTTGGATGTAAATGTACATTTTCCTGTTTTTGTAATTCTAGCATATTCTAGCATTTTTTATGCTACTATATATATATATATAGCTATCGATCCCAGATACAGCCTATAATTTATAGGCAAAAATATATTTTTACATAATCTACATATATTTATGCTGGTTGCGATGTATTTTGACAATTTAGATCTACATATATTCTGTTGCACTTATATTTACAGGTGATAATACACTTAGTATGAAATGTTGGCATAGTTTGTGCCTTCAAAAGGGATAATTTGGCAAAATTTATGCTTGTTAAAAAAAATCAGCTTATAATATAGAGGCTATACAATTTTCGGCATAATTTATGCCTCTTAATGAAAATCTCAGCCCATTGTATATAGACTATGAAATATTTGGCTTAATTTTAGCTTCAAATAAAATGTACCATTCAACCAGTATATTTAAAAAAAAAAAAAAAAAAAAAAAAAAAAAAAAAGTTATGCTCAGTTCACAATTAATATTTGTATCTAGGTATGCTTTATAGCTTATATAGCAATGCAGTTGAAAAGCTTGCTTGTCGTTTAATTCATACTAAATGTTACCCATTTTTTACAGAAAATGTCCAGCTCCACTGGTCTTCCCCCAAGAAAATCCAGGCGCATTCAAGCTAGAGGTACTGTGCCTGCCACTAGGGATCCTGGGGAAAATGGGGCGTCAAGCTCAAGCCAAACACAAAATTTGAGCCAGGAAGGACATCAAAATCATGATTCTATTGATGAGAAAATTCAAGCTTCGATTACAGCTGCTATCCCACAAATTGCAACGATCAAGGCAAATCCAAGCTTACTTTTACCTCAGCAACCTGTATCTGACAATAATATGAACATACTGGCCCAACCACAAATCAACAATTTAACACAAATAACTCAACAACCTACAAGTACTTCAGAGGGCAGTAATAGTATGAACATTGTGGCTCAACCGCACATGGACAATTTGACTCAGCCAACTAATCAGGCAATGCCCAACATACTAGCTCCTCGGCCACAAGACAGTAATTTGAACATACATGACATAAGGGTCCAACCAGTCATCAGCAATTTAACACGTCAACCAATTTTAGACTATGCTTTGCCGCAAAATCAGATGCAGTGTTGTTCTTCACATTTGCCAATTAACCAAGCCACAGCAACATGTACACAGCCTGTAGAAGCCAATCCTTCCATGATGTCTTCAGAAACTTTGACAGTCCCTAATTTCATGCCTGTTTGTACTTCAAATGTTTTATCAAATTCAGGTACATATGCATATAGTAATATTCAAAGCATTTCAAAACCACTATCTTTAGGAATTGACCCAAAAATCAAAGGCAAAATCTGGGCAAATGAATTCATAGATTTGGGTACTTTGCTGACAAATAAATTACCAAATGAAAGATATAGAATGATAAGTAGTTCCAATGGGGTGGGTTATGAGAAAATACCTGCACCAGAGTTCAAATTTAAAGATATGGCACACTGGCTGTCGGCAATTCATGTGTTTGTCAGTATTTATTGTGAGAAGTACCCATTGAAAGCATGTTAATTAATGAAATTTGCCGATTCAATACAAAAACTAGCTAGACAATCAACAGAAACTGCTGCCTTTCATTATGACAAAGAATTTCGGCTTTGGCGCCAAACACACAGTGCAGCATTATCATGGGACCAAATTCATCCTGAGCTTCATAGTCAAGCTTTGGCATAGGGACTTGAGTCAAAAGCTCAACAGCTGGGCATAGCCTCATCGTCAAACCAAAATTTCTTAAATACATCACTTACACCTAAAAGCTCAAATCATCTTTTCGTCCCAAAGTACCAGTTGGTCAAAAAACACACCCTCCCTCCTCATTCTGTTACAGTTACAACAACAAAGATGGAGCCTGTCAACAGTGTCCATTCCCCCATATCTGTCAAATCTGCGGCTTGTCTAACCACAGTAAAAGAGCAGAAAACCATTTGGTTTGCAGCAACCCAACAACTAATGAAATTGTAACACCAATAAAAATCAACATGTTGGAAAAAGTCTTCAAGGTTACCCACCAGAAGAAAACAGTTTTTAATCAAGGGATTTACATTTGGGTTTAAAATTCCATTTCAGGGAAAAAGAGTTTTTCGCCAGTCACAAAATCTAGCTTCAGCATTGGCATATTCCTGTTTTAAAAGAAAAAAATCAGAAAGAACTTCTGTCCAACAAGGCGGCTGGTCCTTTCAAATTCCCTCCTTTCAAAAATTTACAAATATCGCCCCTGGGATTAGTTCCAAAAAAGGGTCAGCCAGGTTCCTTTAGGGTAATACATCATTTATCTCACCCTGAAGGATTTTCTATTAATGACGGCATTCCTAAAGAGTTTTTCACAGTCACTTACCAAACAATTGATGATGCAGTTAAACTTGTAACATATCATGGCCGCCATTCCCTTATGTGCAAAACTGATATAGAGCACAGTTATAAATTGGTCCCTGTTAACCCTAATGATCAAGAGTTATTGGGATTTTGCATTGAAGATCAATTCTATTATGACAGGACATTGCCAATGGGTCTTAGCTACTCATGTCAGTTATTTGAAAGGTTTAGTATGTCAATTCACTGGATTATTGACCATAAGCTCAAATCAACAGGCTGTGTTCATGTATTAGATGATTTTTTGTTTGTGGGACCCCCAAATTCGCCATTATGCAGAAACACTCTAGAAAGTTTTTTTAAAAATCGCAAAAGATATAGGCATACCCATTAAAGATGAAAAAACAGTTTATCCCGCAACAGTAATAACATTCTTGGGTTTAGAGTTGGACACAATAAATATGGAATTGAGTCTACCTGATGAAAAATTGGTTAAAGTGAGGGATCTATTACAGTATTTTCAAACAAGGAAAAAACAACTTTGAAAAAATTACAGTCCTTAATAGGTTTGTTAAATTTTGCATGTGCAGTGGTACAGCCTGGTAGAGCCTTTTTACGAAGAATAATTGACCTAACTTTAGGATTAAAACGCCCAACCCACAAACGTCGGCTCACAAAAGAAGCTAAAGCAGATATAAAAGCCTGGGCAAATTTTATACACACCTTCAATGGAAAAGCTTTACTTTTACCAAACATTTGGGAAACATCAGAAAAAATGGGCTTTACACAGATGCAAGTAATATAGGTTTTGGAGCTACATTTCAAACTGAATGGCTATATGGTAAATGGACCCAAGAAATGCTTTCCTTTCATATAACCTTAAGGGAACTCTTTCCTATAGTCTTGTCACTAGAGTTATGGGGACATAGATTCCAGAACAAATGCATAAAATTTAACTGTGATAATTATGCAGTAGTTCATATTTTAAACAAACAGACATCCAAAGAGCCCTACATCATGGTACTAGTAAAACGTTTTGTTCTACTTATTTCGAAATTTAATATTCTTTTTAAAGCTGTTCATATACCTGGAGTAAAAAATGTAGCAGCTGATCAATTATCTCGTTTACAGAAAACAGACTTCAAGCAAACCTTACCATACATGGATTCGAACCCCCTGATAGTGGGTCCAGACATGCAGACTCTTTGAAGATAATTGCTTCCAATTTGCTACAAGAAGCACTGTCGGACTCTAGCAGATCATCATATAAACGTATTTTCAATATATAAGGGCAATTTATTCACAAGGTGTTCCCCTTCAAATCCCCATTGCCAGCATCCATAGAGATGCTATCTTTATTTATTGCTCAGTGTTTCAAAAGTAATTTAGCAGCATCCACAGTGGCCAGTTACATTTCAGTAATAAGTTATTTTCATAAATTAAATAGTATGGAAGATGCTTCGCAACATTTTTTAATTTGGAAAATCTTGAGTGGTTATACAAAACTGCGAATTTCAAAAGATGTACGTCTCCCTATAACACCTGTAATTTTTAGAAAACTGATCCATTCTCTCCCCAATACTTGTTATTCAACATTCTTGAAAGTCCTGATGAAAGCTATGTACCTGTTAGCCTTTCATGCCTTTTTAAGGTTAGGAGACATAACAGGGAAGGTACCCCCAGAGGGCAATAACATTTGCAGACACAATATAACCATAAATACGGGTTCTTCAGGAGAGCCAGAATCTTTGAGCATTAAGATGGATCAATATAAACACAGCAAAGGGAAACATACTCCAATTATGGAAATTCATAAAAGTACAAAAAGCATGCAGTTGTGTCCAGTTTCAGCAATTATAGAATATATACAAATGAGACAACACACAAACTCATCATCACCACTTTTTTCTTTCATGGACAACACACCTATTTCACGTCAGTTTTTTACTCAACAACTTCAGCTATCACTCAAATGGGCGGGACTGGATATCCATCAATTTAAGGGCCACAGTTTTCGAATCGGTGCTACAACTACTGCAGCAATGATGAATATCAGTGAGGAAAAAATTCAACAAATGGGCAGGTGGAGATCAAATGCCTTTAAAAAGTACATTCGTATACCAACTTTACATCTTTGAATACCCACCGTCAAGGGAATAATATCAACATATCAGGGTTGTTAAATAACCTTTTGTCTGCAGTCTTGGGGACAAGAGCCTCTGACTGTCATTATTTTTCCACTGATTTACCGGAGCCAGTTGTACACCATTCCTTTGGCCTTTTCTGTTCGGGTTATTTTGCTTTGATTTTATAGTATATATATTAGTAATTTTTGTGTGACATTTTCTTAACATGGGGACAAGGGCCTCTGTTCAAAGTTAGTCATGTAAGTGTTTTTAGTGAGACATTTATTTCAAGAGACATTTTATATACATGTATTTAACATGGGGACAAGGGCCTCTGTTAAATTATTTTCAGTAAATGCATTTAATATTCATGACACATTATTTAACATGGGGACAAGGGCCTCTGTTAATAACTTTACTTTGTATATATTTTTCTTTACCAAAGTTTATAAGGGTTAGTTGAATCCTCAATAACAGATGGAGATATGGGCTTCTCTGATACTTGTTCTTCTTGCACTGCCTATCATTTTTTATTAGAAGTATTTTATGTCTAATTTACAGAATGCAATATGTGTGCATTACTTTGGGCCCAGTTAACATGTTGTGGATTGGGGTATTGTTCTCTTATCAATCGCACAATACGGTGGCGAGAAATCCCCATCTTTGATGGTTGCTACCTAAGGACAATCATAGTATTTGGTATGTTTTTTGTAGACTTGTCATTTTATTCTATTTTATGCAATTTTTGTAGACTAGTCATTTTATTCCCTTTTATGCAATCTATGAAATATATATGATTATGAAATATATATGTTATTTTGCTACATGTGTATATGATTTAATCTGCAATTTATGTCTTGGGTCTGGAGTCATTTGAAAGAATACTCATGTCACTAGTTTTGGTGCTTATATGACATTATGACATTTTTTGACATTTAGCTTTAATGATACTATGTAAGACTCCAGACCCTTCCTTTATTATTCGTCATTAATAAATGACCATTTCAACTCAAAAGGTTTGATTTTGTCTGATATTAAATACATGTAGATATGATGAGGAAAGGGGTATGCGTACTTGAGATCAGGCATTAGAATTAATGACAAAATAAATGGGAAGGTCTATATGAGTGTTTTCTGTTTTTCTCAGAATCTTGTTTTTGTTACAATTCACAACCATCAAACATAACACAACAGTTCTTGAAGTCAAGACAAGCCATAAACAATATTTAACGAGTGTGGTGAATACCAACGGAATAGACATCAATTAATTAAGTAGACATTTATCAAAATGCCTTGCAGATGTTTGGCTGTATAATGCCCGACTACATAAATACGTGTTGGCTTCCATTCAATATGATTATTACATTCTATACATGACAGTTTGCCAGGTAATTTTATGCTTATTGACGATCCAGGATCCATGGGCAAAATAGAACATGGGTGTAGCATTGATCGATATTTAGCATTGAATTCCGCTAGGGGTCGTCTTAAATTTACTAAGAGATATGAGCAAATCTAATTGTTGAAGGCCTCATGTTGACTTCAAAATGAAGAACAACAATAAAAGCGTTGTTCCTCTGCTTGTTTTACCATGTATTTGTAGAGACTTTGTCTTATGATATACTTTTATTTTTTAGTTGACAGAATGATTACCTGCACGTTTAATATAACAAGATAAGATATGGGTAAACCCATATCCAAGGATACTCGATTGTTCATATACCTGTAATACCTGTACAATTTTGAAAAGGATCATTTTCAAACAAACAAAAACAAAACAAAACAAACAGATGCGTTAATAATTATGATTTTTTTTTTATTTCATTTTTATAGGGTTCGTTTCTTTGGATTCTTCTTGTCGTAAGCTATCAGGATCACCATTAGCCCTTTCTGTTAGCAATATGGAAAATTGGGGGGAGGGGTCAAAACTGCACATGTACTAGATAATACACAGTTAGGTTTTTATTTGATTTTAATTGAATTAAATGGCTATCAATATCTAGAGACATACGGAAGTTAGCAACTACTCGAAATCGTTAACATTCCGCATGTAAACTCGCTCCAACGATGCAATGTTGACATTTCTGTACAGTTTTAATTATAATTACATGTATTGGGGATTAAAAATCGACTTACCTCACGGGAAGTCTCGCACACGCGTGTTATTACCGATTTTAACAACGGATTACCTCTTTGTCTCTGCAACATGTAATACAATCACTAATTTGACAGATATTTGCGAACATAGCGGTCTTTTCTATTTCAGTTTTGTTTGCTGTTTGTTCTTTGTTTTTTTCACAATTCTAATTATTATTATAGATAATAATAATATGACTTTTTAAACATTACACATTTTTATTCAAATCAAAGTGAACTAATACTACACGGAACGATTAAGGATTTTAAAAGAAAAGACATGGTAATATCTTTTATTTCTAAAATTGATATACGATGTATATGTAGACAGGAATAAAAGCCCCTTCCTTGATAGACTAGAGTTTTCTTTGTGCATTGTGCTTCAAATTAAATTGAAGTGAGGTACTACAAAGTGTACATTTATTAAACTATTGCAAACGTACTATAGAAGTAGAATCAGAATCAGAATCAGAATATTTTATTGATATAAAATCCAAACTATAGGATTGTTATCAACACATACACAATACAAAATAATAAACAGTGACTATCGTTTTGGAAATTCTGGTTTTCTTATTAGCCAGATAAGCAAATTGCAATTCTGCAAGTTAAAAACATATAATATATACTAAAATAAATATTTCCATGTAAATTCTAATAATAGAAATTTAAATTAACAAAATTCAGAATTCAAAGACCATCATATCTATATATTTTTATATTTAATGAAAATTTATACTTTTTAATTAGATCAAGTATTAAAATAAATAGGATGTAATCATAAATATGATAATTATTGGTCGATTTTAAAAACACAGAATTTAAAGAAAGATAACTCTACTACATAACGATCAATAGACAATCAATAATATGTCTGCCTGATACTGAGGAAACGGTGATGTATGAATATTTGTAGTATTAACTATCAAAACATGAACAAATCGCTTCAAATCATGAGTAAAAATACACCTTTTAAATTATGTGTAATCAGATAATTGATCGAGGACGAGTTAAACTGATAAAATGTCGCCAAATACCGAACTATTTCCTACGCCATGACATTGTGATCTGGACCCAAAAACAATTATATACTCTTGAATAGATAGTACGCACTGATCGAGTATTTGAACATGGTAGTGCGATTCGTTGATCCAATATTCCTCTTTTTGTAGACGGTACGATATACTAAGTGTAGAATTTTTTGCCTATGGTTAATTTTCCTCAGCATTCTGATTTTCATGATGGTAATTGAATGGTTATAATTAAGAAATGAACATGTTAAAGACTTGATTGCATAGCTTGTCATTACAATTCAAGTCACTCATTGGCTTAGTTTTTCATGTTCCGTTTTGATTTTTGTGATTTCGTAAATGTCCCGTGTCTTTGGTGTTATGTCACACATCAATCACCATTTAATTTGATTTAATGGAATTATCGTTAGAACTAACTTTATGCATTTCCGTATTTATACCACGTCACATAAATAAAAGAAGCCAATAAATTAAAAAGTGTCTTGTACCTTTTCTGTAGTACCTTAACTTACAGTTTTCAACTGAAATTTGATATTGTCATCGTCAAACATTGAATGTTTTTCAGTTTTTCACAGGAAGCGGATGTTTACAACGGATTTTACATATTTTAATTTTAAATTCAATAACTAAAATCAATATGGCGTGTATTTCATTACATGTATTTTTCATACAACTTCATAATGTGGTTTAAGGCATTAAACTACTGAAGTTATTTAAACTTCTGCTCGCTCGACCATTGAATGACTTAAATCAGTGCAACAATTTAAAGGTATAGTAAACAAAACGTATAAGTAAATTTTGAAAAAATACGCTGTACTATTTCAAGAGGCTACACGTAGGAATTAATGAAGGAAAGATAACAGGAAACACTTACAATGGCCGAACATTACAATCACATGTCACAACCAACCAGGGAACTGCACAAGAAAAACCATAAAATGACAAAAGACAAACATAGATAACGATAGGAAGACTAAATAAATAATACATATTACCTTTTAAAATGCATTTTCTTGGAACTTCATCAGGGAAATTATCTTATTAGTAGTGTATAGTCTCACACAGTTTTGTCATATTTACTATATCAAGTATTAATATCAAGCATTTAAGAACTTTTTAATTCTGCTTCATACCTTGGCCTTATATTTGGATGAACATGGACGTCTGAAATCTAGGTTATATAACAAACGTGATTATTTTGACTTCCCAATTGTGAGAAATTTCCATTACTGAACAGCAATATACCTACCTTCCCAGCATATGGAAGTAGTTAATATGGAAAACATGTTTTCAAAAACCTGCGGCTTTTTCCCATATTAACTACTACCTACGGGACTATAGAAAAAAAAAAACAAACATGTACGATTTGTTATTCACGACAGTTGAGACGGGTAAAACGGGCTAGATTTTTAATGAGGTCTTAGTTCACTCACATTTTTACGTCGCTTGCGATTTAAGCATCTCATAAGTAAAACAAAAATCTTATAGGTTAAAGTAAATTAGGACTTGGTACATAACACTGACGTGTATCTCTGGTTCTATACTTTTGATTCCTATATGTTTCTAGTAAGTCTGACCAGTTACTCTCTCTATAACGAATATATTACTAAAAGGATAATATAAATATACGATTTCCCCTTGAATATCAAGTATTTCGTAAAAACCATACACCTTTGTTTTTATTTTTCTTAGATTGGTCAAATCATATATGCAAGCATTTTTTTTACCTGATTTTTATTATAAAAGTCAAACATTATTACTTACCACAACGGTTTTGCACCCTCCTACCTGAAATACACTCATGGTTTTTTATCTAATAAATATTCGGGTTATAAAAAATGACAACGATTCCCGTATATTTTTCAGAAAAGTCTAATGCGAACAATTTTAGAACAATACAAGGAGTAAAAAATATGCCGAGTGATTTCTTCCATTTACTCATCGTCGGGCCAAGTGGGTCTGGTAAAACAAATTTGCTAATGCACCTTTTATTTAAACCCTTATTGTATTACGACAAAATTATTCTTTACGCAAAAAATTTGGAGCAGCATTATTACAAGGCACTAATTCGAAGATTCGAGGAAATAGCGGAAAAACTAGGTGTGTCTCTTGAAGATTTATTACAACTATCTAATGATAAAGTTGAAGACATCGACGAAGTATCTGATGACAAACAAAAAATCGTAATTTTTGACGACTATATTTGTTCACAACAAGATCAATCTTCTATTGTAAAATACTTTATAGGTGGAAGGCACAAGAAAATGAGCGTAATTTATTTGAGTCAGTCCTATTTTCGGATACCCAAAGAATTTTAATTTCTACGTAGTGTATAATTTTCCGAGTAAAAAGGAGAGAGATCTTATATCTTCAGAACTTCAGGTCTCAAAAAATACGCTTGTTATAACTACTAAAATAAATATTCTTTTCTGTATCTTAACTTACCAGACAAGAAAATATTTCATTGTTTTGATCGGGAAATACAATCTTAACTTGTTAAAATCTATTTAATCTCATTTTTGTACCCCTAATAGGTAATCGATACACCTCAGTGAGAATTTCGCAATGCATTAACAAAAATCAATACGACGTCAAGCTGTTGCCAAGTTATCAAGTAAATTTCCATTTATAACTAACATCGTTAGCTAAACAACGACATATATTTTTATCCCCGCACTTTCGAATGAAAGTTCGGGGATATTGTCGTTGGCCCCGTCCGTCCGTCCGTCCGTCTGTCCGTCCGTCCGTCACACATCCTTGCGACGCGAACTCCTCCTACATTTTTGGATTTAGGGTTTTAATTTTGTTATAGAACTGTTACATATATGCTGCAGATGCGCAATAAGCTTTCGGATTTTTGATATTGGTCTTGGTGCAAATAAGAGGCCCCAAGATGTCCATTTTGACATATGTGGCATGCGACGCGAACTCCTCCTACATTTTTGGATTTAGGGTTTTAATTTTGTTATAGAACTGTTACATATATGCTGCAGATGCGCAATAAGCTT
>MJUU01057640.1:0-12843 GCA_002080025.1 Modiolus philippinarum | reverse complement strand
TGGATTTATGTGGACTGTCTACCGTATGCTAGACAAAGCACATAAACCTTTAACGTATACACATTGTATATACGTCATGGATTTATGTGGACTGTCTACCGTATGCTAGACAAAGCACATAAACCTTTAACGTCATGCATTTATGTGGACTGCGGTAGAAGGCAGCTTCCTATAGGAACAGATTTATTCTTATCCAAGAAAATTCTTCCCTTGTATTCGTTTTTATTTTCACATCTCTCAAAGTTTGTGAGGTGAAGAATACTGAAATGTTCAATACTTTGTTCTTTAGATGTCCTATTTAGATGTACCTTCTTCATGGAGTAATCCCTTATATATATTATTTACTTCTTCGCCCTTCAACATCTTGTAATATCTTCTTGTGTTAACTTAGTTTTATTTAGTCCTTTTCCCTTTGTCTTAACACTAATTACAATGTCTGTGTCAATTGTTATAGTTATGTATAACTTAGGTGCAATATAAACCGCCTTAATTATCTTGGCGTTTTTCTTAGCTAAATCACCTAAGTTATCATATTAGTTTTGCTTGCTCATCGGGCACATGAAGACTATCAGTTACAAAAACAGGAAAACAGAAAACACCTACAATGGCCAGGAACTACAATCACATGCCACAATTTACAAGCAAACTGCACCAGAAAAACAATAATGAAACCAAGAGACAAACATAAATAACGATAGGAACTCGGGATAGCCGGATATCTGTGTCAGTATAATAAAAGTCTATCTCTACTTTATTCTCTGGGTTTAACAACATCATATGATCATACATGATCTTGTGGCTATAAGCCAGAACAAAAGCACCAAAATGTGACGGCTTACTGATCTTATCAGCCGAGTCAATATCGGATCTTAAGTAACCCGATACATACCAAGTAGATGAAATTAGTTCCAGGCCCGTAACCACATATTTATGATGAAACTTCCAGTATTCATTGTTGTCTCTTATTGTTTGGGTATCTTTAAATATTGGTTTATGGATCATTTTACCATAGAGACCATTCATTAGTAACTTCGCCAGGGTGTATTGAACACTTCCTTTTTGACTTGTTTTCTTGGTCTGAAAGAATTTCTGTATATAATCATAAAACACCTTACTAGTCTCTTCCCAGTAATATCCCTCGATAATATTAACATCATAACCATATTTAATCATTTGTGCTATATCAACTGAAGTATACCAACCCTCTGAGTCTTGTAGATCCCATTTAGTTGCTCCTTTTTCGTCCTTTCTTGCTACTACTGGATGAAGCAGTTTCTTATTCGAAATATACTTGACTTTATATATCCCCATTTTACCCTCTATGCCTTCGGTGGTATATTTTCTTTGTCCCACCGGATACTCATGTAACATACTGGTTGGATAAAGGGACACAACATTTACGTTTTACAAGAAATCAGTTACATCATCGTAGTTTTCACCAAACTGATCAGATGCAAACCCAGTCTTGCTCTTGTAGCATCTTCCACCATATATACTCTTTCTGATATTTGTTTCTTCATCTGTTGAATCAGACAAGTCAACCATAACTCCTTTAGGTATATAATCTTTCCAGATGTCGAATCCCAGAGAACTAGTCGAGATGAAGTTGGTAATATCTCTACGGAAATCTTTGTAACATTGTTCATTTAACTTGTTAAACAATTCCCTTAAACAAAGTACGTCAGACTGTAGATAAACAAGGCACTCATTTCTCATACTATTAGGCATATCTTCCCACCTACAAGCTTTAGTATGATCAAATTCTCCTTTTTGTACGTTGCGATCAAAATCAGACAGTGCTTGACTAAAAGAACCACCTATGTGTTTCATCAGATCAAAACATCGTAGTTTTCCTTTTTGTATCCCGATTAGGCTTCCGTTATTCATGATAAATTTATCCGGAGCTAATCCTAATTTATTCATCCTCTTAATTAAGAAGTAGTGATCAAAGTTACTTCCGTTATAAGCGTTGACAACTAACTGCCGCAGGCACTCATTAGTTTTATTAGTGGTTTTGCCAGTGCCTTTACCAGTTGCTTCGACAGTGTCTACGGTAGTTGAATTTTTGTGTAAGTCTCTATATCATAGTGAATTATGTTGGGGTTTAACTCTTTACTCTTTCTGGTTTTTCGGATCAAATACTTACCATTTTTCTTTATTACCGCCTGATTAACCGGATGTGTTATCATTGCACTTATGTTTTTTCTTATATCTAGTACCGCAACGAGAACAAACGACCTGACAAGTATGTTTTTCGCCAAAATACGTATCGCCACAAGATAAACACTTCTTCTCTTCTTGACCGATAATAAGACTGTAATGTCCCTTAGCTAGTTCTATAGTAGTGAGGCGCTCTTTATCATAATGCTGTTTTGTCTCTTCACAGAATAAACCAACAGGTATCTGGTTTCTTTTTATTATGTCCCACGCTACTGGGAACGGCACGGGTGTTTTAGGAGCCAATCCATATGCTCTTCGTATCTGATCACAGACAGTGATTGTAGGATTAAAATCTGGTTTGAGTGCCTGCGGCAGTTGTTTTAAGCACCTAAAGAAACAGTTATTATTGGTTGATAATGGGCGTTTCCTTTTAACCCCATCTGTTATCTTCTCCAAGTACTCGCGATCCCAACATCCACCACTGGGTGGTTTTACTACTTTTATTCTAATTCCTATGATTTCGTATATATATATATTCCTCATTCGGAGGTAAAGAAAGGTCTACGTATCGTTGATAAAGCGATACGAAGTCAGTAAACTCTCTTATAAGAAACGAGTTCATACTCTGGTATTGTATTTGTAACTTGGTGTACTACCAGCATAGACAAATTTTACTAGTACATCAGCGCTATCAGTAAACCCGTCTGAAACAGCGTGATCCAGTCTTTCTTTTATTAACTCTGATATTTCATGTACCTCATCACTAGTTAATTCTTCTTGAGGACGACTAATAGTATACGTTCTAATTCCGTTCTTTTCGTTGTCATTCATATTTGAATGACTAATATCTTTTTTGAATGATTTTTTATTCTTTAAATGTAACTTTTGAATGGTTTTTTATTCTTTAAATAGGTAACTTTTTATTCTACGAATCTCTTACGATGAGCCTCAGAGTTAATATGATATTTTTTAGCTGAAATACAAAGGAGTTTATTACACACCTCAAAGTAAAATTTATGGGAGGCGTAGTATTTCTTTTGATGTTCATTATGGGCTTGTTTTTTTTCGACATCTGTCTCATATAGTTTTTTCCTTCACATTTTTATAGTATGATTTTAATCTACAATAAGCTATTATATCTTTTGTGTATTTTCCCCTTGCCCAATATTTTCCCAATTTTTGATGCGGCACTGCCGTCGGAATACTTTTTTATTTCTTTGATCAATGCACCTGGTTTTGCAACTGGTGTTATTTTGTCTGCTACATGTTCACTTGGTTTTATCGGTGTTACGTGTTCACTGCCGTAGGCACTTGGTTTTGCCGTAGGCATTATTTTATCTGCTACATACTCTTCCACCTTTTCACCAAGTTTTTTACTCCCAGTGTCTAATGCTGCAACGGCAGATTTCTTTATCGTCTCTTTTGCTAGTTGTTTTGCGGCAGTGCCTACGGCAGTGCTAAATATGCTCTCGAATAATCCACCACCTTGTTGTGCTCTCGTTACCGGGTCAACAAAAATGTATGTTCCTAACTCCTTACTATATACTTTTCTCATTTTTTTTTCTTACCATTTATATTTCTCTCAGAATAAAAGTAAAACTGGTGTCAACACCGTTTAGATTTATATTTCTGCCGTTTACGTCTGTTAACCATACACGAATCGAGTCAATCCTTATTCTGTTTACTCTCGAATATCCTATATGATATGGTGTTCTCTCGAACGGGTAACTACGAGTTAGATTTGCAGTACTAAAGACGTAGATTACGTCACCCGACTTACCATCTACAACGGAACTAGTGATTAAGTCACAATGAACATAAATACTATCTATCCCGTTAGTGATGTTAGGCAATTTACTACCGTATTCCGTTTGGTCTACTATTTTCTTGTCGAACCCGATTAACTCGGCAAAGTTACCTTCACTTAAGTCTAACATAGCACCTTCCTTTAGTGTAATAAGCACCTTAAAGCTCGTTAGATCAAAGTCCACCCTAATTGGACTGTCTTCGACTCCGTCGTTTACCGATAGAAATTCTGCTATATAAGAGGACATGTCCCCGTAGCTGTAGTTACCATTAGTAAATGTCAATTCCTTGAATGTTTTCCCAGAATCAAGACTATACTTTATTTTCTTGTTACCATAGAACTCAGAAATATTATACCAACTGTAAGTCATAGTATTTATCTGAGACAAACCGAATACATACTGTTTGTTTTTATTCAGTTCCAAGGGTTGTTCGAACTCGGTCACAAAATTAGAAGGGGTTCCTCTACGGGCATAACTAGAAAATGTTATCATTTGTTCCATTTTTTATTACTCGAAATATTTTCTATAAATTCCTTCATGCTGTTCTTCCGTTATATAATCTTGTTCTAGGAGAGTGTCTAGAATGCTTATACCCTCGTTTATTATCTCATCGTTGTTGTTACCAGCCTCGATACCAGCAATAAGAAGCTCTAACCGATCTACTAGCTTTGTTGGGTCATAACACAAAATATTCTTGTATTTACCACTCGACTTTACTAGGGGATGTTGCGACAGCGTAACTAGTTTTTTGAACATACGCTTTGCAGAATCAGAATACTTTTGTTTAGGATTGTATCTCTTTGTTACTAGGTCGATTAAGTCATCATCAACTGGTTCCTGAATAACCCGTTGTCCTTTTTTGTCTAGACCATACAACCTGTTATATTCGAAAAGCTGTTCTAAGTCCAACAGTAAATCAGAAAAGAAGCCGTTAGTGTCTAATTTATATGACCCTTTAGTCGCCAAAGCTTTTCCAATTTTTCCCTTTAATTTCTTGCGATAATTTGTATTTTTACCCTGGAGATTTTCTATTTCTTGTGGAAATTCCGACTTTTTTTCATTAGTCCCAGTGCTATGTTCATAGCCTTTATCTTACTGAGCTTTTCTACATTACTCAGGTCGGTGTTTTCTAGTACTTTCTCGGCGCCATACTGTTTTAAATTTACACCACCATCTTCTATTTCAGTTATCTGTGCATCTTATTTCGAATATCCTGATGGTCCTGGTTCCTCCGGTTCACCCGGTCCTTGTACTGCAGGTGGTTCATCCGGTATCGGTGTATCCATAATATTAGGAACAGGCTGATCTACAGGAATTGGTTGACCAAATACCGTAGGTGCCTGTATTACGGGCGGTGTTGTTTTTATTGCTTTCGTTACTGGTTCAAAGAATTCCTCGAGTTTATCAGACTGTACACTTTTTCTTATTCTTTCTTCTTCCTTCTTCTTGATGTAATCCTGTACCACTTTCTCTGCTTTTGACTTCTTTTGAGCTAAATCCTTTAGTTCCTTTAACATTTGTATCTTCCTAATATAAAAAGTAAACATGGGTATATTTAATGAAATATCTCAGACGGTGTCAGGAGGTGCATCAACGGAGACTAATTTTGATGTAAGTAAGTATGCGAGCAAGGCTCAGTTAGATAGATATTTCCGTAAAGGACAAGACTTAGATAAAGGTGGATATAAAATCACAGGTCTTTCACCCGGTTCCGGCAACGACCACGTAGCAACAATAAAGCAAATAAGCGATACTTTCTTTCCTGTGGTTGCGCGTAAAGACCTGGACATGAATAAGAAGTATATTAGGGGACTCGAGACTGACTTAGATGACCCAACCTGTGCGGTAAACAAGAAGTCACTGCAGCAGAAAATAGACACACAGAAACGGAACTTTAGAGCGGAGTTTGCTAGTAAGGCTTTTGTTGCTGCAAGTGAACGAGAACTAAGAAAAGACTTGCACAGACAGTTTCTAAGACCAATTCACCTATCACAACTTGAGAAAAAAATAAGTACTGTTTATTCTAAGACTGAGGTAGACGCCAAGCTAGACCCTGTTTATACTAAGACTGAGGTAGACGCTAAGCTAGACCCTGTTTATACTAAGACTGAGGTAGACGCAATGCTACCCGATTATGAGGGTTATACAAAAAGTGAAATAGATACTAAAATTCAGAATAGCAAGAGAGAATTAAGGAGATTTTTCAATAAAAAAGTGGAAAAGAAGTACGAGAAAAAGAAAGCTGCATCATTTCTTGCAAGAGTGAAACCCGGATATTATATTGTGTCTAAGAATGCAAAAGTCAAGTGGTTATCGGACAATATCAACGGTGATATAGAGGAGGATCTCGACAACTGGAAACTAACCCTAAACCCGACGGACGGTGAAACTCTTTATTTGTTTGGTGCGCATCTTATATTTGAGTCGCCAAAAGAGCCCGTATTTCCTAACGACATTAAGATCATGTTGAAAATAGATCAATTAGGCGCATCAAAGGAAATATCTTTCACAAGAGTAAGAATAGGTAATAAGGTCGAGATAACACTTTTTCATATCGAGAAAATAAGAAATAGCGCTACTTGTTCACTTCTTTTTAGTGCAGCCTTTCCAGTAGTTATGAAATTAAGCGAAAAGAGTAGGATTGCGGTGGTCGAATTAGGGAAAAACACTCATTCGTTGTTCCGATTCCTACAGAGTTGTGCGTTAGATATTGAATATTCTATCCGTGATTACGGTTCTGAACTAGTTTTCTCAGAAGAAGGATTTGCCGGTATTAAGCAGGATTATACTAACGGCGAAACTACTGAATACAGAATAATTAGCGAGCGTGACGTTATAGGTCTATATAAAAAAAAGATAATCGCCAATATCGACATTGAATTAAATGGTAAAGCGTGTTTCATAGAGTGTCGTACTTGGAATGATTTTGGAAGTGAAATTCATCGGTGGAACTTAGGACAATGGAAAAAAGAGTATTCCGTTGGTCCTTCTAATGGGGCTCAAGAAGTCAAATTACACCTGGGTTATATTGCTAAATATGTGATGATTAGTATAAGAGGAGAAATGGGTTATCGGGTAAGAAAATTTAGTCTTACCCCGGAGGAACAATACCAACATGTATATCTAAGTCCTCCGGTTAAAATAACACCATACACTTTTAGTTACTCTCTGGGCGGTCTATTCGGTATGTCTACGTACCCTGTTGCTCCTCGTGTAACTCCGATACCGATCGGGCTTTCAGTGGCTTCGCCAGTGCCTACGGCAGTGCCTTCGGCAGACAACACTGATAAACCATTTGTTATAAACGGAAAGATCTTACACCCACCCAAGGATGGGTTTCAGCAGTGGATAAAATTCAAGGATAAGTGTACATCCACATTCACTGTCCGTTTGTGCGTCGGGGGTATGAGACAAGATACCCCTCCGTACATCTCATGTTACAAAAAAGGGACGACACCAATAACTAGCACCGAAATTCTAGAGACCAGGAAATCCATCGTTGGTTATAGTCAATTTGAGATAAAAATGAGTCATACGTTTGAAAAGAACGACGAAATATTCTTTGGAGTTATAGCCCCAACCGGAATCGTTTGGCTAGTTTCTCCAATGACCTCACTAAATGTAATCGAAGTCGAAATTAACTTTTAGTGTAATTTATATGATAAAAATCAGTTAAAAAAGATCAATAGTGATTCAGTGATAACTTTGGGAGGACTACCAAACGGAGATTTCGATATAGTAAATATTCAAGAGAAAAAAAGGATCGTACATTTGTACTGTCCTCTTAGAGGAATAACCTTTAAAGTGTGGGCGCGCAGAGATTTACTAGAAGTACTAAAGACTCGAGAAGTATTTGCTTGGTTGTACGATGAATAGAGACTATCTCAGAGACTGCAAGTCCGACATCGGAATCCAGGAGTTAAAGTCGTCTGAATACCCTTTCCATTTAACAAATACTCTTCTATTTTTGTGATCCCGTCTGATAATCTTTTCTATTCTGTATGTCTCTTGATCTGTCTTCTGGAGTTCTTGTTCGTAGAAGCCACCTGACAACAGATCTTTCCCTTTAAAGCTTAATTGTTGTTTCCTCTACCGAATTTGACTTTACTATCGGATTTGACATGTTCAACACGGCGGGTGTCTTATAAGAAGCAGGAGATGCTGACTCTACCGGTGCACCTGATCTCACCCATGGTTTTATATTGGGTCCGTGTTGTTCATCTTTGTGTGTTAGTGTCTTCATTTTTCTTTTCTGTGCTGTACCCATGTTGTGTCTTTGTTTTTTTTTTCTGCCTTTTTTTGTTTCTGGTGTTGCCATTGTCCTTGGATTGTTCGCTTTTAGATTGACGGTTCGGTTCTCACTTACTTCCTTCTATTGGCTGGTTATTCAAGTCCGTGATCTTGTAAGTTATTGGTTCTGTGTACTGGATCGTCGAAATGGTAAATACCTCTTCGGTCCAGTTGGGTGTATAACCCTTTTCAAAGGTGCCTTTCTTTTTAGATATTCTGACCTTGTCGTCTAGTTTGAATTTTGGTTTACTCTTAGTTTCCTTCGTATCTGAGTAAACGGAGGATTTGCTTTCTTCTACTGGTTTCATTTTGATTGACGAGTGCTTCGTGTTATTGCACTGCTCTACTAATTGTGGAAGTACTGAGATATAATTGTAGGTGTTATTGGCGGAAAAGTAGCGAAACATCTTACCTTTGAGTGTGCGATTAAAGCGCTCTATTACTACAGCCTTTCCCTGATTAAAAGTGTGGTACATTCTTATTTTGTAGTTTTCTAGGAGTGTCTTAAACTTCTGGTTGTAAAACTCTGATCCCTGATCGACCAATAGTAATTCTGGAGTTCTTCCCTCTTTCAGTATGCTCTCAAATCCAATAGCCACTTCTTGTCCTGTCTTTGATTTTATTGGAACGCTCCAAGCGTATTTGCTGAATACGTCAATCACATTTAGTAAGTATTTGTACCCCTTGTTATCTCTGGAATAAGCTTGCATGTCTACGAGATCTGCACTCCAGGTGTCATCGACATGTGATACTCTTCCTTGTCTGAGAGGGAACTTTCTTCTTGTTTGCTTATGTAGTTCTTCTGCTAGTTTGTCTGTCCACTTTATTTTCTCCTTTTTTTAACACCGAGTCCCAGTTTGCTTTTTACTCCTATTACACCCTGAACTATCTTTTTGTTTAAAGCTTCACCGACTGATGATGGTTTTACTTGTTTTAGGTCAGACATCATCTTCTTGTCACATTTTTGTTTGTCGTGCTGCGCATCATAACAAAGATCATGACTCCTACAAACCCTATCTAATTTGTTCTTGGTGGGTAAGTCTAGTGAATTATAAGGTCCAGCACTATAGGTTTGATGGCCTTGTGTACGTCAAGTTTACCGCCTGCGGTGGTGCCACGCACTGGCGAAGCCACAAACTTGGTTTTCGTGATTTTGCAGCTGGTACACGTGCTGTATTCTATAAACTTACCGTCTGATAATTGTACGACCCTTGGAGAAAGAGACTCCGTGACTTTTTTCTCTTTTACGCAGTAGCTCATTTTTTGAAGTACTCTTTTAATAGTATTTCATTTTTTATTGCATCCGTCGGACTGCCGCGGGCACTACATTATATCGTAGATGTCTTTCTCTTGTGCTTCTCGTAGAAAGAATAGACAGAAGTAGCCACACAGAACACTTAGTTTGTGTTGGTACTGAACTGTATTATATCTGTATTTACCCTTTATATAGTCAATAAATTCTTGTGGTGGTGAAAGACCATAACTATCAAAATAAATATTTCTTTTGTCACGGAAGTCCCAACACACCCAATGAGTACCGGCACCACTTTTATCTCCAAATTAAGGACGCCGCACTCATTCTTGTTTCGTTTTAGTGGTAGATTGTCCCTGCTGTAGACTCCTCTGAAAGAGGTAATACGTAGTTTATCAACCCAGTCTAAAATATCAAAGTTAGTTAGCGGTTCAAGCGTCTGCCGTAGGCACTTTTTTTTTGCATGACGTAGGGTCTGCGTACGCTGTCTACTTGTAGTCCTTTGCCCGGGCGTTCAACTGCCGTAGGCACTTGTAGTCCTTTGCCTAATAAACCGGTTAGTAATGGCACTACCAAACTGGCTAACATACCAAGGAATCCACCGGTTTGTTGTCTTTTTGTGATTCAAAGACCAGTTCCTGTTTTTTGTTTGAGTGATGTTTCTAATTGCTCTTTCTGTGTTTTTTTAGGTGGTCAACGTAGGGTTTGTGTAAAAGTGTGGTTATTTTATTGTTTAGTACGTCTGCTGTTAAACCGCTACCAAGCACCTTTTTCACCCCGGTTTCAGCTAGGGCGGAGGCCGCTCCGATGCCAAGGGCAGGTAATAGTTTGGATGCCACTGTCTTTATGACCGGAAGTGCAAGTTTAGCGAATGCTCCAAGAAAACCTCCATTTTGTGATTGTTTCAACATTTGTGTCTTTGAAATTCTAATAAGAACCCCAGTACCATAGGCCTTTACTTTCTGTATTTTATTTATTTGAAAGGGAAATAACCCACAACCATATGGCATTGGAAAAAAAAAGTGAAAAACGGCCAATAAATCATACACAGGCCTTTGGATTTTCTTCAAAATTTCAGAGTATGTAGATCTTGATATGCTGAACATTTTTTTAATTTACACTTCACCTCTATCTGTTACAGTTTTTGAAATAAAAAATAAAAAATGCACAAATTTTGAAAAAATTACGGAAAAAGGGCTATAACTCTCAGACGGGTTTTCCAATTTTCTTCAAAATTGCAGAGCATATAGATCTCGGCATTCTGAACAATTTTACTCCTGTCAGATTTTTGATATCTGCATCGGTTTTTGAGTTATTGGCTAAAAACAGCAATTTACCCCTAGGTTCTATTTTTAGCACCAGCGGCCATGTTTTTCATTGGATCATAATAAAATGGGGATCGTTTGTACAGAACATGTCATAGATGATTACTATAAAGTTTGAAACCAATCCCTCCAGTAGTTTCAGAGGAGAAGATTTTTGAAAGTGAGCTAACGACGGACGGACAGACGGACGACGGACGACGGACGGACGACGGACGCAAAGTGATGGCAAAAGCTCACCCTGGCATAGCTAGGTGAGCTAATAACTGCTTTTAACACGATATTTTTACGTGTCTGTGTGAATGGTTGAACAGATCAGGTTTACGCTACATTACCAAATAATGATACCTCCAGTTTCATGTAGACTTTCTCTCCGTAGAGTGCTGTAATTTTGAGGCGTTTATGTTTACTGTTGTTGAAATGTTTTGTTTTTGTCATGTTGTCTTTATTTGTGTTAAATATATATTGCTTTCGAGGTGTTTTGATCTGAAATTTCTTCTTTCTCCGGTTGTTTTTTTTTTCGCTTTGCATTCGGTTCCCGATGTATAAAGGAGGGACTTTCTCAGCAATTACTCATTTCATCCAGTTGGAATGTGTTATATTGCCAATTTTGATAGAAAACATGACCAGATGAGCAATACATGCAAAGGATTCAGAGTTTCTAGTTTGATAATCTTAATTCATCCTTTAACTTGAGAATAGATATAACACAAACTTAAGAATTGTGTTCATACCGACGATAGAAAATAGTTCCATGTACATATTTTCCCGTTAATATGAGCCCCGTATTATCGCAGACAACAAGTTAATCTGGCTTCTGAAATGTGGTAATTATTGTTAACAGGAAAGCAGGATGTAGAAATATGGGACGCCATTTCGCTGATGGTAGAGATAAACGAATTTGAAGTCTTAACTATAGTAAGGGTTGGTTAGTTATGTGGTCTGAAGTAGGCGTAGGAATTGTAGGGTTTCTCGTGTTTCGAAAACTGAATTGTCTGACACTCAATTTTAAGCGATGCACTTGATGTAGCATTGATTGATTGATTGTAGCTTGCGCCTCTGGCCAATATGACTTATCTCGGATCTATTACTATGTCAATATGAAATACATCACGCAATGGTTTTATATTATATGAGTTATATTGACTAGGTATTATGCTGGACAATCTATAAACTATATTTCTTGGATATAAATTTCAGCACATTTGTTACTTATTGGAGCATATTCATAAATCAGATAATTCCTTATGTAGGATTTTTCCATTTCATTTCCAAGAATGGCAATCATAGTCTGGATGAGAACCATAAATGCAAACAGGAAGATAATTATGCGATACAAGAACAAAAAATTTAAATCCAAATCAATTGTCTACTCAGCTTATTTTACCTTTCGCGACAGTTAATTTTGAAAATAAACCTTAAATTTCAATTTTATCTATCTTTTTTTTTTGCTTACAAAATTCATGTGACTCATAGTGACTTCAAGATGAAGAACAACAATAAAAGCGTTGTTCCATTGCTGTGATTTTCCATGTGTTTGTAGAGATTTTGTCTCATTTGCATTTACTCGATATCCTTTCATTGTTAATTTATCCTCTTATTAAAGCTGTGGTATCATTTTAATTGAAATATCTATCGTATAAATTCACAGTCACATCGCATAAATTCTGGGACATCAGTAGTGGACACTCGTGTAAATCCAAGGACAACACGGAACTCCGAATTCGCTGGTTTCTATGTTATATCAATAACACAAATCAGGACTATAAAGATAAAGAAGTAACATTTTAGTAAAAATTGAAAAATATGATACACTATCGACCAAGTGCGAACCGACGAGACCATTATGATAGTGAAAGCATTATATGCTTTTGTTAAAAAAGTCATTCTTACTGTCGTAAACATTATTGATATTATGACAGTAATAATTCCTTTATCGAAATCGCATCTATTGTTTAGACTCTAATAATGATCCCATCGATTCGCACTTGGTCTATAGTGTGATAGAGAA
>MJUU01057639.1:24503-42443 GCA_002080025.1 Modiolus philippinarum | reverse complement strand
GTAATCAAGTTCTGCGAAATAAACATCATCCTAGACTCCTATAAACATAAAGTAAACTAACTAGAAAAAAGACAAGACACACAAACGCTTAATAAATTTCCTGACTTAGGACAGGCGCAAACCTGCTGCGGCGGGGTTAAACTAGTTTTATTGGGCCCAAACCTTCCCCCTACAGCCAATGTGATAAATCAAAAACAATCGTAACAACAGTAAAATTCAGTTGGCAACAGGACAGAGTCAATTGTGAAAAATGAAACTGAAAGAACTAAACTGTAACTGCTCAATATGTTTGAAATTATTATTTTCTTCTTCAATCTTCATGTTAATGAAAAAAGCATTTAACATTTGTAGACATACATGACATATCTTAATACACCTGTTCTTCATGTTTTTAATATTATTATTATTATTTCATTTAATTTCTTTTTCATTTTTTCTTCTCTTTTAATTAACATGTTTGTAACTGCTCAATATTTTTTAAAAAAATTATTTTTTTTTGTTCACTCTTAATGTTAATTAAAAATTTATATTATTTATAAAAATATCTTAATTTAAACACCTGTTCTCAGAGCTAATATTTGAAAGAAATCACCTAGGGTAATCTTCTGTAAAGTTCTAATTAACACACCTGTATAGCACGGGATGTTTATTGACTCAGGTAAAACATGTTCATACACTGACTACCGATGACAGTTAAAAAGATTCATAAGCATTTTTTAAGTTTTATTGCTTTTATTCATTTTTTATTAACATATATCTGATTTGTTACATTATAACTAATAGAGCCTATACAAGTCTGATGGAGTTATCTCCTCCTTATTCAATAACGCTGATAGGGTCAATTGTCACTTGTCAGGTCTTAGCTATATAACCTTTAGCAAAATATTCTGTCAAAAATTGTTTTCTATCAAATCTTTATCGTAAATAGTTTAAAATTTAAAATAAAGCCTGGATATAGCACATAAAGCAGGAGTGCTTTCAGAAGCCATTAGATTATATACATAATAAATACGCATAGGTAATTTTCTAAAAATAGAACTAAAAACCGACCAATGAAAAAATTAATATCTCCGGTAATATAAAATACACAATAGGTAGAGACGCTCAATCAACTTTGATAACAAATACACATCTAGGAATGTTGAATTTTTTATTTATTTATTTATTTACATGCATTTGGATTACATTCATGAACTACGATACGATTGGGACAAATAATGAAATCCCAGGATACGATTGAAGAAAGATATTCCTCGCTTTGCATGTTTGTGACAAAATCAAACATATCTACATGTAAAAATTAATTTCTCTGTGTGGCCACGATGGTTCCACGAGGATTCCATTTTCAAGAATTTGTCCACGTTGGGTCATGTAAATTAAGGTGGACGTCCGCGATCGTCCACCCTGCTACACGGAATCACTTATCAGTCCATGTCGCAAAAATCCACCCAAAAACAAGGACTTTGAGTTCATCCATGTGAGCTGTGCAGTAGATGTGCAAATAAAGTTATCTTTGAATTTATATAGCCNCCCCCCCCCCCCCCCCTCTAAAAAATTATGAAAAGAAAGCATGTTTAATCCAGAATCAGATTTAATATAACAATACGTTATTTCATTATTTTATTTTTAAAGTTATTTTTAATATAACTACAGGAACTAAATACAGAAGCTATTGTTTAGTTGATATAGGCCCTAAAAAATTAAAATAAACAAATTGAAAGGTCAATATATGTTTAATCAAAAATTAAACTTATATTAGAATGAATTAATTCATAATTTCATTTTTCAAATTCAAAATATTTTCAATTCCATTTTTTAAAACAGAATAACTGATTGAAATTCAATAAATAAGTAAAAATACACGGCGAAAGAATGTTAGTGCCCCCATATGAGAAATTCTCTAAAGAATAAGTGCTCAATAACAGAAATGTATAGAAAGCATATTCCGCTCGCACCGGTGGGGAATCCACACTGTAGGCGAGACAAACAACAGTGTTAAAGACGGTAAAAAGTCTCTATAAGTACATGGTAAAACCAAACAATGGGGCAAGGCTTTTATTGTTGTTTTTCGTATAGAAGTCACCACAAGTCCCTCAACAATGGGATTTGCTCATACTACTAAGTTCATAACGGTATCTAACATCGGTTTGTGAGAAATTAATTATTACATGTTTTGTTAACATCGCTACATCAGTTAGTTTGTTTCAGTAAACCAATTTTCTTCCCCAAGCAGGAGACATGTAATGGTTTTATATAACGGTCTTTGACCCAGAAACGAGGACATTTGGTTCTCCTAAATTTGTACAGTACATATGCCATATTGGACAAAAACAAATAAATAAATAGGAAAAATGATGAAGGCAATTGTTAAAAATAGGAATTCAATATGTTTGTATCTGGTGTCATGCAACATTTTAGAGTCCAGTCCACCAATCCTAAAAGAAAATGCAGTATATAGTTTTATAAATAAATATCTAAATATCTAAACAAATGTACTTATGAATAGCTAAAAATGAAAAAGGGTAAAAATAAATAAACAGTTATAAGGCAATATTTTTAATTCACACATTTACTGTTATTTTCAAATTCAAATTCTTTATTGCCATTAAACATGTAATGTTTGTGACAAACAATAAACATGATAAACAGTAAGTATTACAAACATTTAAACTTATAAATAAGTTGATTAACCTAAGCCACCTGATCTCAGTTTCATAGACTGCTTTAAAAAAGGAACCTATATTTTTACTTCTTGGGAGAAAGCTGAGTTTAATAATTTTTCAATTTTTTGTTCGTCTTTCAAGTTAAAGAAATTTGGATCATTGTCTTTAATATTTATACCCCACACAATGAAGTTGTGGAGGGTATATAGTTTTTGACTGGTCCTTGGTTCAATAGTCAGCTAAGGAAAGAAATACGTATACGACATGTACAAGATAGATTGAGAAAAACAGTTCAAAAATTTCACAGCGATTCCGATATTCTCAAATATAAACGACAACACAAAGTAAACAATCTAAAGAAAGCAGGCAAAGAAAATGTTGAAAATAATTTAGAAAACATTATACTTGAAAATTCTTCTAATCGTAAAACATAATGGAAAATTATGAAAATGTTAATTAAATCAAACAAAGGTTCAAATTGTATACCCCCGTTACAAAATAAAATAAATGATTCAAACTTTGATGAAACTGTATATGGGGACGACGAGAAATGCAATCTTCTGAATAAATATTTCTCGCAATTTCGACTCTGAATGATGATGGTAAAGATCTTCCATATTTTCCAACCAAAACAAACTCATCAATTAGCTCTATCAATGTAAATATTCAAGAAATAATTGATGTGATTCAAATAATTAATCCCAATAAGGCATCTGGTCCTGACCAAATAAGCCATCGGATGTTAAAAAAAACTCTGTCCTGGAAAAAAAGCAATTCCTCTTCAAATTTTTTTTAATAGATCTTTAGAATTAAGTGTATTTCCGGCAAACTGGAAAATTGCAAATGTTACCGCTATTTTTAAGAGACGGGATGCCTCTCTTCCTTCAAATTACAGACCTATATCTCTTTATAAGATCATGGAGAGGGTCGTTTACAAGCACGTGTGTAATCATCTTCAAAGTAATAAACTGATTTATGATTATCAAACTGGATTTTTACCTAATAGGTCAACTATTCACCAACTTCTTGAAATGTATAACTGTATTCTCTTGAGAACAAGGAATATACATGTAACTGCTTTGTTTTCTGTGACTTTTCTAAGGCGTTTGATAAGGTATGGCATAGAGGATTTATTCATAAATTATGGGATACAAGGGCAATTACTGAAATTTAAATACCAGAAATCAAAGAGTTCTTATTTGTTCCTCGTCATCTCAACTTTGTAATATATCAGCCGGGGTTCCACAAGGGTCAGTTTTAGACCCTTTGCTTTTTATTATGCCCCGTTAAACGAAGTTTCGGGGGGCATATAGTTTTTGGTCTGTCTGTCTGTTTGTCCACAAAAATCTTTAACATTGGGTATATCTTTTTAATGGTAAATGATAGGACTCTCATATTTTGCATATGTATTCCTTGTGGCAAGCCCTTTCAAACCATACCAAAATTTTGGACCTTGTGACCTTGACCTTGACTTGTGATGGACTTTTTGAAACATTATACTATCCACACACACACACCACACACATTACCTTTCTTTTGTTTTAAATGTGTACACTTTACTCTATAAAGCTTGAATATGATATTGTAATATAAAATAATTTAATTAGCATGTCATAATATATATTGCAAATAATTGTAAACCGGAGAAGACTTCATAAGTATGTCTTACTTGTGTCTAATCCAATTTGTTATATTAACAAGTAAACTAAGTTTAAACTAAACTTGACTGGTCCGTCAGTCCGTCCGTCTGTCAGCAAGTGGGTATACCATTTGTCCGGATAACTCCTCCTACAGTTTTTAAGATAGAAAGTTTTTATTTTGCTGGTTGATTGTGCACATATCAAAGATTTGCATGGTCATGATGGTACTTGGATTTTGATTTTTGATAATTTTTCAGAAAACTACACATTTTGTTGAAAATTTGTCATTTTTATTCATTATATTGCACCATGTTGCATACATGGCATATAGGGTACATCATTTGTCCCGATAACTCTTCCTACAGTTTTCAAGGTAGGAAGTTCTTATTTTGCAGATTGAGTGTGCATATATTGAAGATGCGCATACTACTTGGATTTTGAGTTTTGATGATTTTTGCTCACTAAAAATATGTTTGTTGAATTTAGTCATTTTTAGGCGAGATAATGCCTAAATGGTACACCATTTGCACAGATAAATCCTCCTACAGTTTTTAAGATATTTTAATGAATGATTATGCATTTGTAAGAGATGTGCAAACTACTTGGATTTTGATTTTTGATAATTTTTAGATAATGCAGGATTATCCGATATGGGCGGGTGTGGGGTATGTGAGCTTGCACACTAAGGTTTTTTAATTTTTAGCTCACCTGACCCGAAGGGTCAGTGTTAACTATTGCCATCACTTCGCGTCCGTCCATCCGTTAAACTTTTCACATATTCATCTTCTCCTCTGAAACTACTGATGCAAATTCAACCAAACTTTACAGGAATGATGTATGGAAGGTCCTTTACAAAGATTGCTCATTTCGTTCCGATCCGATAAAAAACATGGCTGCCAGTGCGGAACTTAGGTTTAACATTGGACCCTATCGGAAAAATCACATTTTCATCTTCTGATCTGAAAAGGCTGAAGCAAATTCAACCAAACTTTACAGGAATGATGTACTAAAGGTCCTTAACAAAGATTGCTCATTTGGTTCCGATCCGATAAAAATCATGGCCGCCAGCACAGAACATGGTTTAACATAGGTCCAGTGTTGGCGCTAGAAGGTCGCCACATCGCCAAATGAGAATTGAAATCTGGAGTGGCGAAGAAAATTTCATCCTCAATCGCCACATTGGCGAATTGAAAAAAATAGGTGTTTTCATAGCATTCAGTTAAAACCCAATTTGGTTAGTGTATAGATGGTTGGATTTCAATAACCCCTAGCTTTATTCATCAAAATATTGAAGAGAAACTTAGAAATTCATGCAAACATCTCTTTTGGTGAAAAAGAAAAACAAACTTTCTCACTCCGGTTTGTCCAAATACTGCAAAATCACCAGTATGTCCAAATACTGCAAAGAACCTAAAATACCAAATATGTACCATAAAGAAGAACAATGTAGAATGTCCAAATACTGAAAACAAAGTTGCCTTTTGTATAGACTAGATAGAACACCTTAAATATGACTGTTATTACTGAAAACAAGGTTTATAATTGTCAATGAAAACAAATTGTTTTCCATTGAGTTCAAGTTGATTATTACACAAAAATGCACATGTGACATCACCTGATTACTGTGGAACTTTTTTCTATTGGAAGATGAGGAAATTATTTTTTTTTGTATACAGCAAGATGTTTCATAAAGACTAATTCAAAAACAAAATGAATAATTGAAACCATACATGTCATACCATGTCAAATTAAATGGCATCATGTGTAACAAAATTCCAGCATTCAAAGCAGATTGAATGACCTAACATTACCATTACTGACTTAAGTTACCGTAGAGAAAGGGTATGAAGATAAAGAAGAAAAAACATTACCATTACTGACTTAAGTTACCGTAGAGAAAGGGTATGAAGATAAAGAAGAAAAAACATTACCATTACTGACTTAAGTTACCGTAGCGAAAGGGTATGAAGATAAAGAAGAAAAAACAATCTTCATTGCTAAGATACTATGAGAGGAAAGGAAAAACATATTGAAGGGAAATATTTTGTGTAATTATTTTTTAGTGGCTTAAGATTTTTGAATGTGGCTAATGAAAATTTTGGGGTATTTGCCACGTTGGCTAGTGCAAAATTTTTGCTACCGCGAACACTGAGGACCCTATGGGAAAATCACAATTTCATCTACTCCTCTGAAATAACAAAAGCAAATTCAATCAAACTTTACAGGAATGATGTATGGAAGGTCCTTTACAAAGATTGCTCATTTCCTTCTAATCCGATAAAAACATGTCCGCCAGCGCAGAACTTAAGTTTAACATTGAACCCTATGGGAAAAATCATATTTTTGTCTTCTGCTCTGAAACTACGGAAGCCAATTTAACCAAACTTTACAGGAGTGATGTACTTAAGGTCCTTAACAAAGATGGCTCATTTCATTCCAATCTGACCAAAAAATGGCCGCCAGCACGAAACATGGTTTAACATAAGACCCTAAGGGAAAATCACATTTTCATCTACTCCTCTGAAACCTCTGAAGGAAATTCAACCAAACTTTACAGGAATGATGAATGGAAGGTCCTTTACAAAGATTGCTCATTTTGTTCTGATCCAATAAAAAAACATGGCCGCGAGTGTGGAACTTAGGTTGAACATTGGACCCAATGGGAAAAATCACATTTTCATCTTTTCCTGTGAAACTGCAGAAGCAAATTCAACCAAACTTTACAGGAAGGGTGAATAGAAGGTCCTTAACATAGATTGCTCATTTAGTTACAGTCTGTCAGAAAACATGTCTGCCAGCACAGAACATAGTTTATCATTGGACCCCATTGTAAAATCACATTTTCATCTACTCTTCTGAAACCACTGAAGCAAATTCAACCTAACTTTACAGGAATGATGACTGAAGGTACTTTACAAAAATTGCACATTTCATTTCAATCCGACAAAAAACATTGCCTCAAGTGCAAAACATAGTTTAACATTGGAGCCCAGTATGAGAAAACCATCCTTTTCATCATCTTCTCTCTAAACAATTAAAGCAAATTATACTAAATGTATAGAAGGTCCTTTGCAAAAATTACTAATTTAAATAGGATCAGACAAAACACATGGGTGCTAATTGAGAACATACCTAATTACCCTACCCCATTGGTAAAAAACATCATTTTTGGTCATGCATGGCATAGAAGCATTTTGTCAGGTGAGCGATACAGACTCAGTCTCTGAGCCTCTAGTTTAATTTTATACAATATCTGTCTTTAAGTATTATTTCTCTTACAAAAAAAAATGTTTTTCATCTTCAATTGCGTTGCATGTTTTTACACAGACGCTGTTCATTTGGAGTTCTATAATTACAGCTTTTTTCAATTTCTAGAGAATGTTCGCTTATTCTAAGTTTAGTTATATGAGTTTTTGAAATTCAAAATTATCAGAAGCTATATAGTATTTCTTGTCTGGAGAAAAGTTTAATTTTTTGCATAGAAAAAGTTCGTTATTTTCATTAAGCATAGTTTAATTTTCTTTCGAATATAGAACTATAGTCTGAGAAACTGATTATTATTTTTGGTTTTATTTTTATGACATCTGCTGCATTTGAAACGGTTTCTATTTCATTTATCAAATTCCTGGAGAAATGTCTTGAGTATACCAGGAATATATATTTTCAGATCTGGGTAATTTTGTAAGATTAAAAGCTTCTTTAAGGAGATGGTTTACGTCTTTTGAATTAAGTCTTGCCAAATAGGCTATGGTCTGTTGGAGGATATATTTTTCTAAAGTGGGTCGAAATGATTCTGCCCTTACGACTAAATTGGACGAACCTCTTCTTGTTCATTGAATAAATGTGTAGAAGTTAAGATGAACCTTTTCAGTACAAGATTTATCAATAAAATATAAGTTGGGCCTAAGAAAATAAATTGTGTGTTTGGGGTAACATGGTTTTCAAAGTTAAGTAGGGTAGGTAGGAAAAAAAAATTTTTTTAACATTTTTTTTTTACATTGTAGTAATGGAGGAACATTTCTGACTTTAACAGTGCTTGTTGTAAAATAGGCAAAAAAAAGTTAGGGTAGGCATAAAATTTTAGGTAGGGTCGGGGTACCCTAAACTCACAACTTTTTTTCTAGGCCTTGTCAACATCGTTATTACTTTTTTCTGCTCTACTTTTTGCATTTTTATTATTTAAAAGGAAGAAAGAGAACAAGAATATATGTTTGAAAATAAAAAAAATATTGAATATGTATCACCACCCGAATATAGTTAATATTTTTTCTTTGCAGGAAAAAATATCCTCACATTTATTCACCTATTTACCGATAAATGACACAAACATCCTCATATCATACTCAATTGATGCACACAATTTTATTCAAATGCCTTACATAGACTTTTGACAGACCCAACAAGATTGAGGATGGTAATTTCTTGGTAAACGTGAGCCTACTGGAAAATTTGATATGAAAACAAATATAAAAAATTACAACTACTTTATACTATGATATTTATTTGGGGCATTCTTTTTTACATCGTTAGAGGGTGGATCTACAGAGTTATTTTTTTTTGTCCTACCATTATGTCTCATGCTGGGCCATCCAACTCAAATTGAAAGTTACTTCGGTATTTAATTGTTATATTAAACAAAGAAGTATATAAATAAATAAATAATAATCAAATAAGAAAAATAGAAAATAAACTTAAGTAAAAAGAAAAACAAACAAACAAACTAAAATAAAATAATAAAAGAAAAATGAAATAAACTTAAAACAATTAGGGATAACCAGAAAATATGTTCATATTTGAAAGTGGTCTCTTCTGTGGGTAGTTTACTGGTTTTATCCAGGTAAATCTAAACAAGAGTTACTTCCCTTCCCGAGACGGCATACACGAAATACTGAGTTTGAAATAGTTTTTTTGTCTATTTATTGTCACAAAATATATATCATAAATCAGATTATCGTTACAATGTAAATAAATATCAAATTACTTGAAAAGAAACCAAAAAATTTTTGAAAAGGCGTAAAATAAGATATTTATTATTGGATTAGTGTCTATCCAAAGGATAGATGCATTATCCTATGTTACGACCCAGGTACACCAACCTCACACAGTCAATCCCATGCTAAAAGAATCCTTTTCAGGTAACCTTGTGTATACATCTTTTTGATCTCATAAAAACTCTGAAACTCAATTGTCTATTTTCATAGAACATTAACTTGATTGCACGAACTATTCAATACTGAAATGGTGCCTAAATTCGTTAATTAATTACAGAATAAATTTGCCATTCATAAAATCTTGTGTGTAGATGTATGAATATGGTAGATCGATGCTTTTATGAATGGCTTAAACGTACTTCTATGGAAAGCGCAAACCACAAAAAAAGAAAAACTCAATTTAAGTTACTAAAACCTAGTTTTTCTCTACTTAAATTCAATTTAAGTTACTAAATCCGAATTAACGCTACTTAAAATGAATTTAATTAATTTTTGTTGATACCGCACTGTTAACACTAGTTAAAACACTGAAAATGTATTAACAAAACTTAATGATGATTAGTTGCTTAATTCATATTAATGCTACTTAATAAGCGTTTTTTTTTAATTGAATTTAAGTAGAGCAAAAACTTTGTTTTAGTAACTAAAATTGAGTTTTTCGATTTTTTTGTGGTTCGCGCGTGCATTAATTCTACTTCAGTAGCGTTTTCCACTAAATTAGAGTTAATAGCCGAAGTAGTATTTGAAACAACCATTTGATTGGTTGAATGTTTGTTTAAGATTTAGCAATGTAAAAGAATTTTTTATGTGTTGTATTTTTTTTTATTTTCCATCCTAATTTGGATCTTTGAAATGCCTAATATATCTATGGGATTATAAGATGTTGAAAATAAATATCGATAAAATAAATTAATACCCAGTAAAAAGGTAAACAATCTAGAATTTTGATCAAAAGGGTCTATTAATATAGATTAATTAACAATTTCGTACGAGAGAATTGAAAATGACATATTTATGACCCTTATCAATTATCATTATTTCGATCTTGCCGACCAAATTTACCTGTTCAGGTGTGTGACTCCTTCAAAAGGATATAATATAGTAAAATAGCAAAAGAAAATATTTAGTAATTTTTGCATGAGATTAAATTCGAGACTATATGTAAAGCTCTTATCCTACTTTTTCAAATTTTCTACCGAAATTCGACATGTAATTTGCAACAAATGGGACTCTTTGGAAAAGGATATGCTAAATTAATTTTTTTTAAATAAAAGTAACATTTAAAGTTTTTTTTCAAATATTACTTATGAACACAAACATTTACAAATTTCTTTGAAAAAAAAACGAAAAGATAAACAAAAACAAAATACGGTCGAATTTCGATGGCTCGAACACCCAAGGCACCAATGAAAACAGTTCGAGCTACAAGAGTGTTTGAGAAATCGAGGTCTAACTATGTTGGAACTTGAACAAAAGGGACCAGAAAATGGGTTCGAGACATCCATGGTGTTTGAGCTATTGCAGTTCGAGCCATCGAAGTTCTACTGTAATGAATTTTGTACTTTTAAACATGTTGAAACATCGACTGGTAAAACTATATTTTATTTTATATAAAATGAATTTTCGGTACACGGTCAACACGGTAGACACACAACACAATAGTCAGCCAATCAAAATGATTGTCTCAAACAGAACTTGGGATAGTAACTCTAATTAAGTGGAAGATTCTACTTAAGTAGAGTTATGCGCGCGGGAACCACAAAAAAAAGAAAAACTCAATTTAAGTTACTAAAACTTAGTTTTTCTCTACTTGAATTCAATTTTAGTAACTTAGTGTGAATTAAACTCGATTTATGTTGTCCGGGCACACTTAGTGATAGTTGAATTGCCATTTTCTCTACTTAATTTGTTTTTCTCACATTAACAACAAATATCTCTATTTAAGTGCTTAATGAATTAAAGTAGCGTTAATTTGAATTTAGTCACTTAAATTGAATTTAAGTAGAGAAAAACTAGGTTTAAGTAACTTAAATTGAATTTTTCTATTTTTTGTGGTTCGCGCTTGCCATATACTTCCCTGAATCATTAATTGAAATAAATCATAAAAGAACAACGCATTGAAAATAAGCAATCAAATTCATTAGCTGTCAAGAACAACGGTTGATTATTTACAATCTCTGGATGACATAATGTTTGTTTACATTTCTTGTTATCAATGAATGAAAAAAGTACCGCTGTTCCACGTTGGCTGTTCCATTATACTTGTTGCGAAACGAACCATATGTTGTCAGTTTACAGGGTCTTCTCCGAGGTCCGCTTTTGGCATACAGGTGATGGCCGACTCGAAACAAAATACTGAGGAAGTCGTACATCGGTGAATACACATAATTACCTGGAAACAGGTGTCAAAGTACGTAGCCTGAAACAGACGATATTTTATAACAATCGGGGTTGGAATTGACTAGAGTCGAAATAAGATCAGACAAGAGTGTTGATTGCCGTTAATCGAACAATGTTCAGTCATGGGTCGTTGATCAGAGTTTGGTCAAACAAAATGAGATAAATGTCATTTGAGTATTTGCAGTGCACAACAGTCATTTTTCAATTCCATTAGAATGTATTTATCGTAGCGAGAATTGAGATGCCTTGTTACACAGAGAACTCTTGGACAAATTATTATCTCCATAAACAACAGGGCATTGCTGCTCAGGTCTTGTCAGCTTTTGTGTCTTCTAAGCATTCACAAACCTTTCATTCAGGTCTCTTCACTTTAGAATTAATGATTTCAAACTATACTTGATCAAAATGGAGTCGTCATTGGGTTGTCCATGTTTAGTGCCCAGCAGGAAATTCATAATAATATATAATAGGTTTCTGGTATAAAATAAAATTCTTTGAATGTTTGTCTCTAATTGTTTGATTGCCATTGATTAGCTGGCGTGATCAAATGAAGATCACCACCAGTAAATACTTGCTGACTGTTAGAGAGGCATGCTATCTTGATGAGTAAAACATGGTTCTTTGTACCTTTCTTGTTTTTGATATCATCATTATAATTGGACCCATACTAAAAATGAGTAATTATGCACGACAGAAACGGGCAATGTTTCATATCATTCATGGATAGTGTACATAAATATCAATCATAGATTAGATACTGATCATTGCCATCATAGACACTAATCCACCAGTCCCTTTGGGACTTTGATGTTTTTTGTTTCCCAGCTTAGGGAAAACCGTCTCGGGCTCGGGATACATGAAATACCGACACCCAGTGAAAACCTCACGTCTCACATGTTGGAAGATTTACGCAGCAATACAAATAAATGATTTTTTTTACACGTTTTGGGACCTGACAGTTATCAAATTATTACTTCTTAAAATGTATTTTCAAGAAAATGATTTGTCATTAACAGCGAGGATGTTGAAATTTCTACAACCGTCACAAATATTGACTTGCAACTTGTCAATCATTTAATTTTGACAATTGGACAAGTAATTAACATTTTATAAGTTTTATTGCCCTCAACAGCAATAAAACTCGCGGTGTTGAGATAAGAGTTTGGGAGGGATTTTGAAGATTAATCTGAAATTAACTGTGTCACACCGTGTTAGACCAAAATCCGTGATAAGAGAGAGAGAATCAGTTCGCGTTGAGCTAACTGTATTTCAGCATCACTGACGAAACAGGATGGCTCAAACTTCATGATAGACGTAATATACATGTATAGTACACACAGAGACATTCAGTTAAAAATCACTCTGGTCCGACAATTTTCACCTTTGTCACCCTGGAATTTCAAGGCATTGTCGGTGTTTGTCTTGCAAAATGTTCGGTTAAATTTCACCCAAAAAATCATCTGTAGTTTTCTTTGATGTTGGGTCAGTTAAATTTAATAAATGCTGGTGAATGTCTGACTTCCACTAGAATTGTCGGAGTTTTAGTGTCCTATTTGTCTCTTTGAAAATTTTAAGTCTTACATGTAGTCTAATATATCAAGAGGAAGAAAAAACTCATCTTGATGCTGTAAATGATGACCGGTTTTCGTGTGACCACCCTTTCAATAATCATATTTCTGCACATATTAACGAATAAAAAGGACAAATCAATAACTTCCACGAGGCATACCTACAGTACAGAAAGAGCCATACCATAACAAATCACTTGGAGAGACATACATTTTAATCCTTTAGACATATACTACTACTGTAATAGACATAAAAAGCCATAAAACAGATTGGGGAGGATTAAATTTTATTACCTGTTTTACCTGTAATTTCTTTGAACGTCAACCACCTAAACTAAAAAAAAGGAAATGTTCCAGGTGACAAAACTTGAGTTTTATTGCCCCAATAAACAATTTTTCAACTAAAAATTACTCCCCATCACTTTCCTAGACATTCCCACTATCACAGTGATTAGTTATGGTATGTCTCTTTCTGTAAGTGTATGTTTAAATATCTCCTTAATTTCCATATGACCGAGGATAGTGGGTTAAACACGTCCACTTTCAAAACTTAAGCCATAGTAAATTCCTCACTGACATGCTAGAATGTTTGGGTTGCAGGAAATTGAAGCAAGGAATTTCTAATTCTGTAACCAATCTAAATACTTTTTTAGTGGATCCAATAAAAAATAGCCAATGACGTATTGTTCATGACAAAAATCTCTTCCAAAATTCACCGAGTCATTTCAGGATTGTGAAATTATTATCTCAACAAAAATGAATTTTTAACTGGGTTTTCCCGTTGGGAAATCCGGTTATTGAAATGCTGATGTTCAGTGGTTGGGCGGGCAGGCCGGCAGCTGCCAAATCTTGTAAGCGCAACTCCTCTGTAACGGTGCAACAGAATTTCATGAAACTTTGTATGTGGCATGTACATCATATGTACATGTAGATGTGCATATTATCTGGGATTTTTCATCGTACAATTTTTCTAGGAGTTATGCCCCTTTGAACTTATAAATTAATAGGTGTTTTCACCATATGCTTGTAAGCGCAAGTTCTCTTTAACCGTGCAACAGAATTTCATGAAACTGTGTATGTGGCAAAAACATCCTATGTAGACATGGTAGATGTGCATATAATCAAAGATTTTTCATTGTGCAATTTTTCCAGGAGTTATGCCCCTTTGAGTTTAGAAATTTATAGGTGTTTTGATCACATACTTGTAAGCACAAGTCCTCTTTAACGTTTCAACAGAATTTCATGAAACTTTGTATGTAGCAAGGACATCATATGGAGATGTGCATATTGTCAGGGATTTTTCATCGTACAATTATTCCAGGAGTTCTGCACCTTTGAACTAAGAAATCTATAGAAGTTTTGGCCATATGCTTTTTGTTTGACTTTTAAATAAAGTAAGTTTTCAGTGATTTTTAAGGGTTATGGCATACACTGTGCATAATGAGAGGAGGTTTAAGTTAAACAGCTTTTCACACAGTACCTATTTCTGCATTCAAATAGTGAAGGAAAACCCGGTTTGATGTCGTATCGATATCCATTTCTTGTTATACTATTGGAAAGCTCTCTCAGATAAAACACATTTATGAAGATGTTGACATAAAAAAATGAAAAAGTTGTCTATTCGATAAAGAATTTCACCGTCTGTTGAGCATGGCATCCTGTGAAAAATAATAAAATGCTTTTATGGAATGTTTTTAGCAATTCTTGGAAGTTGGAACTGAATATTCACTGAAACATTTCCCACAAGGATTTGTGAATATTGATTTTCTCTGAAGATGTATTCGTTTGATTTTTAGCTCACCTCAAAGTGAGGCGGCTTATGTGATACCCTTAGCGTCAATTTCCGTGTCGGCATCCAGTTAGGAAGAATGGTCAAAGTCCATTCCTGCTTACTGACATGACCCATATCAACCATATTGTAAGATGCATTTGGGGATTGACAACAACAATGCATGCTTGGGATAGTGACTCTGACCTATATTTTATGCATGAGTGACTTGGTTGCATAGAATGGTTAAAGTCCATTCCCGCTAACTGACATATCCTACATCAACCATAATGGTATGTATGATGCATTTGGGGATGACAACAACACCGCATGCTTCGGACGCTGATTCTGACCTATTTTTTACACATGAGTGACTTGGCTAGCTGGAATGGTAAAAGTCTATTGGCGCTTACTGACAATTGTCCCACATCAACCATATTTGTTTGTATGATGCATTTGGGGATGACAACAACAGTGCATGCTTCTGATGCTGACTCTGACCTATATTTTATGCATGAGCGACTTGGTTACATGTAGGTAGAGTGGTTAAAGTCCATTCCTGCTAACTGATATGTCCCACATCAACCATATTGGTACATGTACATGTACATGTATGTACATACATATGATGCATTTGGGGATGACAACAGCAATGCATGCTTCAGATGCTGACTCTGACCTATATTTTACACATGAATGACTTGGTAAGGTAGAATGGTTAAAGTTTTTCCAAGAGTTCTCAGCTTTTGTATGTAGTAATGATGATATTTGGAATGAGTTGTACCCTGTTCCCATCGTCAAGGAAATGTCATATGGTATACAGACTTAGTCATTTTGTATTATAGAGTAGTTTGTCAAAGATTTCTCTGCAGTTATGTGTTCTGAATATAATATCAGGTGGGGGCATCCATGGGACAGTCATGCGTTCTGAATATAATATCAGGCGGGGCATCTGTGTCCCATGGGCACATTTTCTTTTATCAGTCAAGTACCTAACCTGTATGAGTTATTACAGAAAAATAACATGCATGTGTTATTGCTAAGGGAAAAAATTGATAACATATGTATGTTACATGCTTCAAATAGGCATTATACAGTCATAGTTTTGTTATAAATGTATACCATTATTGTCTATCAGCATGCTAGGAGTTAAAATCATAGGACTTTTGATAGTTTGCCAATATTGCAAAATATACATATGTTATTACAGGAAAAGTATGCCTGTAATAATAGAAGGGTGTTATTACAGCTACTCTGCATCACTTAAAAGTGTTTTCCCCAGACCAGAATAATGCATAATCAAATTACATTTTTTATTTATAGTAATGTATGAAAATCAAATAGGTTCTGAGCAAGTTTCTTAGTAATTCCCAAGTGTCTAATAAACTAATAAATATTTAAGTCATATGCCTGTAATAACTAAGCATTGTTATTACAACTAAAGTTATATCATTTTAGAGCCTGTTCTCATTGATTAACCATGGTTCATCAAAAATGTTTTAACTTAATTGAAAACTGATTTATCCAGGCTAAATAATTAGTTTCTGCGCAAAGGTCTAAGCAATTCCCAAGTGACCAAAAAAGGGTAATATATTTTAGGTTTCTACATACATATGTTATTACAGAATTAGGAATAAAGAGCAGATAACTCAAAACAACATCTTTAATAACACATGCATGTTATTATTCTGTTATAACTCATACAGGTTAGGTACTTGACTGTTTATTTTTGTCAGGCACAGTTTATCTACAATGGTAATTAATACAAACTGGAAATTTTGTCATGAACTTTGTATAGTTCAGCCATAAATTGGGATGCTTTTTCTGACGTAGAGGGTAATACATGTATATACTGTCTATTATTATTATTATAGGCCCGTCTAATGATGGGACGTATTATGGTATACAGATCTCCGATTGTCCGTCCGTCCGTCCATCTGTCCGTCCGTTTCAAATGTCGCGCTCTAACTTGATAACCCTTTGGCCAATTCACTTCAAACTTTATAGAAGTATTGGGTATGATGGCCTGACGATCTGTATACTTTTTCGTGAAATTTTGATTTTTCTTGCAAGAGTTATGGGACTTTATTCGTCAATTTTTAGGCAATTTTTCATATGTCCCGCTCTAACTTGGTAACCCTTTGGCCAATTCACTTCAAACTTTGTAGGGGTATTGCGTATGATGGCATGATGATCTGTATACTTTTTCTTGAAATTTTGATTTTTCTTGCAAGAGTAATGGGACTTTATTCGTCAATTTTAAGGCAATTTTTCACATGTCGCTCTCCAACTTGAGAACCATTTGGCCCATTCACTTCAAAATTTGTAGAGGTATTGGGTATGAAGGCCTGACGATCTGTTTACTTTTTCTTGAAATTTCGATTTTTCTTGCAAGAGTTATGGGACTTTATTTGTCAATTTTAAGGCAATTTTAAACATATTGGCTTTACTTGACAACTTTCTTCAAACTATGTAGAGATATCAAGCTTAATAGCCAGTTAAAGGTTCATTCTAAAATGAGAACCCCTTACCTAAATTACATAAGTGACGACGGGCGTATCATGCGACTTGGCGCAGCTGTTTATCTACCTAGTCATGTTATTTGATGCTAGAAGTTGAGAGTGGAAAAAAATGTATCACTAGTGGGCAGGGTAGTGTTTCCTGCAGCAGATTTTGGCGTGCAGTGTTGCCCTGCCATTTTTTAATGACGCCCTGCCCTTTTTTGTCCCCTGCCGCACCGCGACGGTGGGACATCATAAGTAATGGTCTGCGTCCGTGTGTCCGTCCGTCCGTCCGTCCGTCTGTCTGTCACACTTTCTTGTGGACGCAACTCCTCGGAAACCGTGTATTGGATTATGTTCAAATTTTGTAGGATTGTTAGTCACTATATGTACTAGATCATATCGCACC
>MJUU01057639.1:13294-23721 GCA_002080025.1 Modiolus philippinarum | reverse complement strand
ACTTTGATTATTTCCACATTGTTATACAAATCTTGTGGACGCAACTCCTCAGAAACTGATAGTCCGAATTCATTCTAATTATACAGGATTGTTAATCGTTATATGTAATAGATCATATCACATCGCCATTTTGATTCAACAAATTATAAGGGAGTTATTGGACTTTATTGACTTAATGCATACTACAACATAGGGAGACTATCTGGACACATCTCGTTATACTCCAGTTAAGGGATTTTGCTGAAATTTTGCTTAGCTATTTGCCACCTAATGCAGTTGATCATATCCTGCCGCTATTTTGATTCTCAAAATTTTACATGAGAAATGGGACTTTATTGACTTTTCTGCAGCGGCGGGGGACATAGCTACACGTAGCAATCTTGTTATTTTCATTTTTGGCGCCCTGCCCCTTTTCAATATCTGTGCCTTGATGCCCCGCCGTAAATTAACTGGAACTGTTTTTTTTTACTTTTGAAAATCGTCAAATATTGAAGTATGATGTTCATTTCCTTTGTCAGTTTATTCTATTTGTTCAAAATAATACTTTAATTATGCCTGTCATACTAATTAAAGGATTAGTTCAATCGTAAACAAACACCGTCGGCACTTTTGTTTACCTGAGTTTGTCAATCAGAGATAAACTGCTTACGTGTATGACAATTTTATGTCAATTTCTCATAATCATTATTCTTTTGAGACTTCAAATCTTTCTTATATTAAAATTTTCATAAAAACTCTCCGTTAATTGCAATGAAAAAAATGAAATTTTTGTTGCAGATCACGTTTTTTGAGAAGTGCGTTATTTCCCTTTAAAATTTGCCTTTAACTTGTGGGATTTTATTTTTTATAATTTTATTTACACTTAAATTTGTATTGATCAATTAAATGGAAAAATAATTTGGTTTCAAATTTGAAAGCTTAAAAAAGTTTTTAAGCATCTTTTGTTGTTACTTTGCAAAACAATTTTTTTAAAATTAGGTTAATATGGTAAGTTTGGCTCTAAGTCAAATTAGCACTTGATCAGTGTCATACTAGTTGTGCTTTAACGCTCACAATGGTGATAAAGCTGAAGAAGAGAACATTTTACAAAATTAAAACTGAGAATTAGTAGAATCATAAGTGGTACTATCATACATTTGACCTCTTAAAAGGTTACTATCTTTAAAATGTTTACAAGTCTTAATGAGTCATTATGTATCAGCAGGGATCCATTAACACATCTTTTTTACATGCTACATGTGTATTGTACTGTGCTTTCTTTTATATTGCAGACATCAGTATATTTATTAAGTAAATATGTAATGTAGTTTACTACATTGCGAAAATGGCCTTTCACTATAAAGGTGCCCTAATAGTGTAATTGATCGCGCTTTATGTGCCCTAAAAAGAGAAAATTACCATGCCCTTTTCAAAAGCTGCAGGAAACACTAGCAGGGGCTCTCAGATGCCTTGTTGTTTGTAGAAATATGAAAAGGCTGCTGATGCAGTAGATTTACTGGGATCAGCCTATGTTCATGTTACAACCTAACAGTGTATACCACTTGGCTCAAGTGTCAACAACAGTATGAAGGCCTACATTTTTATGATCGATGATCGAGGGGCATATTGTTTTTGTCCTGTCTGTCTGTCTGTTTGTAAAAAAAGATTTCAGGTAGCTTTTACCGTTTTTGAGAAACAAGAGGCCCAAAGGGTGCCAAAAGTAAAAAATGAATTTTTACATATTTTTAAAAGTTGTTTATTACCATAAAAACACCCAATTTGACCCCAAAACAGATGAAGCCCCTTTGGGCCTCTTGTTTATTGAAATGGTTTAAGTTATTAAAGTATTTGTTTAAACAAGAGGCCCAAAGGGGCTTCATCTGTTTTGGGGTCAAATTGGGTGTTTTTATGGTAATAAACAACTTTTAAAAATATGTACGATAGACTTTTAATACTTTGCAAGTGTATACCGGTAGGTCTTGTCAATATGAACATCAAATATGCAAAAAAATTAGGTCAAAGGTCAAGGTCACAGAGGTCATAAGGGGTAAAATTTGGTATTTTCATATGTTTTAGTGTAGAATCTTGGGGCATATGTAGTGGTTTCACAAACACATGTTGTTTTTTTTAGCTCACCTGGCCTAAAAGGCCACGTGAGCTTTTGCCATCACTATGCGTCGTCTGTCTGTCCGTCTGTCAACAATTTCAAAAACCTTCTCCTCTGAAACCACTGGGCCAAATGTAACCAAACTTGGCCTGAATCATCACCAGAATATGGCTTCTGAAAATTTTGTTCGATTAGGCGGTAGGTCAAACAACATGGCCGCCGTTGCTAAAAATAGAACATAGGGTTAAATTGCAGTTTTTGGCTAATAACTCGAAAACCGTTACAGATATAAAAAATCTGACATGGTTAAAATGATCAGCATAGTAAGATCTACCCATTGTGCAATTTTGAAGAAAATCTGAAAACCCATCTCGGAGTTATAGGCCTTTTTCCTTTAAATTTTCAAAATTTTTGCATTTTTTATTTTTTATTTCAAAAAGTGTAACAGATAGAGGTCAAGTGTAAATTGCAAAAATGTTCAGCATATCAAGATCTATCCACCCTGAAATTTTGAAGAAAATCTATAAACCCTTGTAGGAGTTATTGCCCTTTTTTCAACAAATTTTTTAAATTTTCGTATTTTTCTTCTTTTATTTCCAAAACTATAGAAGATGAAGGTTAAGTGTAAATTGATGAAATGTTTGCCATGCTGTGGCAACTTCAAAACTGATGTTGAAAATTATTCCTTGACCACCATTTTCAAAGTGGCCGCCAAAAAAGGTGGGAAAATTCAACATTGTCCGATTTCAATGAAATTTGGTTTCCAAATAGATATTGATGTTTCAACTTCAAATCTGGTGTTTAAAATTGTTTGTTGACCGCCATTTTCGAAATGGCCGCCAAAAAAGGCGGGAAAATTCAACATTGTTCGATTTCAATGACATTTGGTTTCCGAATAGATCTTGATGTTTCGTCTTCAAAACTGGTGTTGAAAATTGTCCGTTGACCGCCATTTTCAAAATGGCCGCCAAAAAAGACGGGAAATTCAACATTGTCCGATTTCAATGACATTTGGTTTCCAAATAAATATTGATGTTGCGACGTCAAAACCGATGTTGAAAATTGTTTGTTGACTGCCATTTACAAAATGGACTCCAAAAAAAGGTGGGAAAATTCAACATTGTCCAATTTCAATGACATTTGGTTTCCAAATAGATATTGATGTTGCGACGTCAAAACCGATGTTGAAAATTGTTTGTTGACTTCCATTTACAAAATGGACGCCAAAAAAAGGTGGGAAAATTCAACATTGTCCGATTTCAATGACATTTGGTTTCCAAATAGATATTGATGTTGTGACGTCAAAACCGATGTTGAAAATTGTTTGTTGACTTCCATTTACAAACTGACCTCTCGACTTCAAAACTAATGTCGAAAGTAGTCCTTAGCAAGAACGTTTTTTGTCAAAAAAGCCCAACAAAGAAATATAGTAAAACATCATCAGACTCTTAAAAACAGTTCAAGATATTGGAGGTGTTTGAGCTACAAAAGTTTGAGAAATTGAAGATCAACTGTATAACTTACAATGTTCCCTTGATTGTGGCAACTGAAGCCAGGTGAGTGATACAGGCTCCTGGGAGCCTCTGGTTTATCAATTATATACAGTGGAAAATATTGTATCTTAATTTCAGATAATGGTGTATTTATCCATTATAATTTGCAGGTATTGAAAGTTAAAGACCTATTGAAAATTGACTTGTGAATGGAAGGTGTTATAAAGTCAGGCCATGTTGTAAGTAAAACATAAAAAAAAATCGATATTTTTGTATAATTAAAAGAAACTACATATAATATATTACAAAGCCAGCATGCCCATCAAGTACTGCAGTACGTAATTCACTTACATTATAAAATATGCACGTACAATTTCACAAATTTAAATGTGCATGCACACACATTTGAAGAATTGATCAGTTAACATTATGGTTTTCAGATTGAAATGTTTTGTTTGAATCAAAAGTGAAAGGAAAATAGTTATCGATATATGTCATGCAAGTTGAAAGATTCCTTGGGATGCCATTTTAAGTAGTGAAAGTAAAAACACTGGTATGAACATGTACCCTAAAAGACACCTTGCACCTCAAAGGGTACATGTACCCCCAACTGCAAAAAAGCAGTAGGAATGCTGTAAAGCTAGGGGAATTTAATCTGAACACAAGCATGACAAGAACAAAGACAATTAAATCTGAACTCCAAACCAAAGACAGCTATGAACATCAAAACAAAAATAACTAAATTAGAACTTGATCAAAGACAACCTAATATGAACATCAACTCAAAGTTAGAACCTCATCTGAATATGTGAACATCCACCAAAGATTCAGAACCTGGCATATAGATATAATACAAATGTAATCAATAAAATATTCACTGTATAGGAACAACACCAGATATTGTTATTAAGATTGGTACCGTCACTGGAGAAAAGCATTGAACTGCTACCGTACAGTAAACTTGGTACTAGCTTAGTTAGTGCCAAGTTTACTGTACGGTAACAGTTCCATGCTTGAGTATACTACATAGGATCAAAACCAAACTTGGTCATATGCTTACTTATCACCGAAGACAGAACCCTATCGATTTACAGGTTGGTACCCCCAAGGTCAAGGTCACAGTTGCTAAAAATAGACTAAACTTTCAATAAAATTTTGGTTTCCGGATGATAGCTTGAGTATACTACATCATATCAAAACCAAACTTGGTCACATGCTTGCTTATTACCCAAAACAGAAGCCTATTGATTTCCAGGATGGCACACCCAAGGTCAAGGTCACAGTTGCTAAAAATAGACTAAAATTTCAATAAAATATAGGTTTCAGGATGATAACTTCGAGTATACTACATCGGATCAAAACCAAACTTGGTCACATGCTTACTTATCACTGAAGACAGAACCCTATCGATTTACAGGTTGGTACCCCGAAGGACAAGGTCACAGTTGCTAAAAAAAGACTAAAATTTCAATAAAATTTTGGTTTCCGGATGATAACTTGAGTATACTACATTGGATCAAAACCAAACTTGGTCACATGCTTGCTTATCATCCAAGACAGAACCCTATCGATTTCAGGGTTGATACCCCAAGGTCAAGGTCACAGTTGCTAAAAATAGACTAAAATTTCAATAAAATTTTGGTTTCCGGATGATAACTTGAGTATCCTACATCTGATCAAAACCAAACTTGGTCAAATGCTTACTTATTCCCAAAGACAGAACCCTAATGATTTACAGGTTGGTTCCTCCAAGGTCAAGGTCACAGTTGCTAAAAATAGACTAAAATTTCAATAAAATTTTGGTTTCCGGATGATAACTTGAGTATACTACATAGGATCAAAACCAAACTTGGTCACATGCTTTCTTATCGGCAAAGACAGAACCTTATTGATTTACGGGTTGGTACCCCCAAGGTCAAGGTCACAGTTGCTAAAAATAGACTAAAATTTCAATAAAATTTTGGTTTCCGGATGATTACATAGGATCAAAACCAAACTTGGTCACGTGCTTACTTATCACCCAAGACAGAACCCTATTGATTTCTGGGTTGATACCCCCAAGGTCAAGGTCACAGTTGCTAAAAATAGATTAGTATTACATATAAGACTATTTCTCAGATTATTTGTTGGAACTACACATTATATCAAAACCAAACCAGTTCCAGTGCCTGTTTACCACAGGAGAAAGATCCTTTTTAGCTCACATGGCCTAAAAGGCCATGTTAGCTTTTGCCATCACTATGCGTCCGTCGTCCGTCATCTGTCTGTCTGTCTGTCTGTCCGTCAACAATTTCAAAAATCTTCTCCTCTAAAACCGTTGGGCCAAATGTAACCAAACTTTACTTGAATCATTACCAGGGTATGGCTTCTCAGAATTATATTCGATTAGTCGGCTGGTCAAACAACATGGCCGCCATTGCTAAAAATAGAACATGGGGTAAATTGCAGTTTTTTGCTAATTACTCAAAAACCGTTACAGATATCAAAAATCTGACACGGTTAAAAATGGTCAGCATGATAGATCTACCCACTGCGCGATTTTGAAGAAAATCCGAAACCCATCTCGGAGTTATAGCCTTTTTTCCGTTAAATTTTCAAAATGTTTTATTTTTTTTTATTTTTTATTTAAAAAAAGTGTAACAGATAGAGGTCAAGTGTAAATTGCAAAAATGTTCAGCATATCAAGGTCTACCCACCCTGAAATTTGGAAGAAAATCCATAAACCCTTGTAGGAATTATTGCCCTTTTTTTACCGAATTTTTAAAATTTCCGTATTTTTCATCTTATATTTCTAAAACTATAGAAGATGACAGTTAAGTATAAATTGATGAAATGTTTGCCATGCTGTGGCGACTTCAAAACTGATGTTGAAAATTGTTCCTTGACCGCCATTTTCAAAATGGCCGCCAAAAAAGGCGTGAAAATTCAACATTGTCAGATTTCAATGAAATTTGGTTTCCGAATAGACATTGATGTTCCGACTTCAAAACTGATGTTGAAAGTTATTTGTTGACCGCCATTTTCAAAATGGCCACCAAAAAAGGTGGGAAAATTCAACATTGTCTGATTTCAATGACATTTGGTTTCCAAATAGGTCTTGATGTCGCAACTTCAAAACCGATGTTGAAAATTGTTTGTTGACTGCAATTTACAAAATGACGTCTTGACTTCAAAACTGGTGTCGAAAGTGGTCCTTAGTAAGAACTTTTTTGTCAAAAAAGCCCAACAAATAAATATAGTAAAACATGATCAGACTTAAAAAACAGTTGAAGATATTGGAGGTGTTCGAGCTACGAAAGTTTTAGAAACTGAAGATCAACTGTATAGCTTACAATGTTACCTTGATTGTGGCAACTGAAAGCCAGGTGAGCGATACATGCTCCTGGGAGCCTCTGGTTTATAAATATTTGATATATATATATTATACATAGTTATGCCTTTAATAATTTAAGGGTTTCGATTGCAAGGAGGCGGGGGCATCCGTGTCCCATGGACACATTCTTCCATTTTTTTCTTAGGATTTCTCTTGATATAAGCTTTCAGTAGTATGTCAATGGATTTGGCGTAGCTCTTACTGTTTTCAGGCTGCAAGGGGTCAAAAGGGCTGAAATTGCAATTTTCAGAATATGTAAAATCTTTTATTGTTGTATTGGATTTTAATGGGATTCCTCTTATCTTATAATTAAAGTAGTATGTTGACCAATTTGACATACCTCTTACTATTTCCAATTTATATAAGGAATTATAAGGGCTAATTTTCATTTTCCTTAATTTGTGTGTAGCTAATTACTTGGTCAAGTTCTTTATTGTGTCCATTTAATTACTGTATCAAACTCTTTACTGTGTCCTCAATCATTTTGAAATGCACTTGTTCAAATTTCAGTGTTCAGCATGCTGCAGTCGTATCATGCTGCGCTAGGCGTAGCCCTTTATTAGCTAATCTGGCTATGCCAGAGTGAGCTTTTGCCATCACTTGGCATCCCTTGTCCGTCCGTCAGTCCGTCTGTCATAAACATTTTTTCAAAAATCTTTTCCTCTGAAACCACTGGGCTAATTTGATCCAAACTTGGCCTGGGTCATCACTGGGTATGCAGTTTTAAAAATGTGTTAGGTTAGTTGGAGGACCAAACAACATGGCCGCTGTTACTTAAAATAGAACATAGGGGTACATTGCTGTTTTTGTTAAATAGCTCAAAAACCATTTCAGATATCAAAAATCTGACATGGAATGAAATGATCAGCATGACAAAATCTACCCACCCTGCAATTTTGATGAAAATCTGGTGATCCATTTTAGAGTTAATGCCCTTTTTGCGTAAAATTTTCAAAATTTTGATATTTTTTTTTAAAAAAACCTATAACAGATAGATGTTAAGTTTATATTGCAAAAATGTTCAGCATATCAAGATTTAGCAATATGACAATTTTAAAGAAAATCTAAATACCCTTGTAGGAGTTATTGCCTTTTATTAGTCAATTTTTTCTTGATTTTATATATTTTGTCATTTATTTCAAAAACAGATCAAGATTCAGGTAAAGTTTCAATTTCAAAAATGTTTAGCACATCAAGATCTACCCTCATGGAAATTTTGAAGAAAATCCAAATACCCATATAGGAGTTATTGCCCTTTATTAGTCAATTTTTCATGATTTTATACCGTTTGTCTTATATTTCAAAAACAATTTGAGATAGAGGTCAAATTCAATTACAGAAATGTTCAGCATGTCAAGGACTACATTTTATTGAACATGGTCTAGCTTGTCTGACGTCTTCCAAGATCGCTGCCAGTGGGGAACTTTGTTTACCATTTGACCTCATTGGAAAACATTTTCGAAGATCTCATTCTGAAAAACTGTTGAGCCAATTGGAAGCAACCTTGGTCACAATAGTCTTTAGTGGGCCCCTTTGAAAAAATTGACTTGCAAGTCTACATCACATCCAAGATGGCTGCCAGCGAGGAGCCGAACATAGTTTAACATTGGACCCTATGGGAAAACATTCAAAGATATTGTTTGAAACAATAAAGCCAATTTTATCCAAACTTAGTTATAAGAGTCCTTGGGTGGTTCCCTTTAAAAAATATGTCTGGCAAATCTGCATCACATCCAAGATGGCCGCCAGTGGGGAACATAGTTAAACATTGAACCCTATGGGAGAACATTCAAAGATCTTCTCTGAAACAACGAAGCCAATCTATCCAAACTTAGTCACAAGAGTTCTTGGGTGGTCCTCTTTAAAAAATATGTTTGGCAAGTCTGCACTTCATCGAAGATGGCTGCCAGCTTGTAACTTAGTTATACCCCCCGCAAACAAAGTTTGGGGGGGTATATAGGAATCACCATGTCCGTCTGTCCACACTTCTTGGAAGCGCAACTCCTCTCAAACCACTCAAAGGATATTGATGAAACTTTACACAAAGGACGGACACTATATGGAGATGTGCATGAAGGAATATAATTATTGTCTGAAACCAGGAAGGGGAGGTAATTTGACTTTGACTTTTCATAGATTCCCTATGTATGGGTTACCTCGTAAGCACAACTCCTCTTAAACAACTTAAACTATTTTGATGAAACTTTACACAAAGGAAGGACACTATATGGAGATGTGCATGAAGGAATATAATTATTATTTGAAACCAGGAAGGGGAGATAATTTGACTTTGACTTTTTGTAGATTCCCCATGTATGGGTTACCTCGTAAGCGCAATTCCTCTTAAACCACTTAAAGATTTTGATGAAACTTTACACAAAGAAAGGACACTTTATTGGGATGTGCATGAAGGAATATTATTACTGTCTGAAATAAGGAAGGGGAGGTAATTTGACTGGGATTTTCGTGGATTCCTTTTGCAATGATTTTTGGACTAAAATAATAAAATAATAAGAATAATTCATGTGGCGTAGATTTTGTGAAATCATTGTATTCCTCTTGAAATAACAAAATACCGAGGTTACTGTGAATTTAGGTTCTGCATATGCGCATTTCGACAACTTATGTCTCTTCAGTGCAGATAAAATCAAAATATTTGGAAGTCCATAAACCGAAATAGGTGTAAAACTGATAGAGAACAAATAACCAATAAGATCTAAATAGAAAAGCCAAAATCAGCTAAGGACAGAGCTATGCAAGAGGGAGATACTCCTTAGTTTTAAACAAGATTTACTAAAATTTAGATATTGAAAAGTTGTTTGCAAAGTGTTAAAATGAAATTTCTCTTATGCTTATGATTTTTATGTAAAATGTCAAAGAGGGTGAATTTTAATTTTGTCTGATTTTGACAGAGTATTTTCATTGGCACCCTTACGAAAAGTTCTTTCTTGAAGATTATATCATTGTGTCCATAGTTGTATTGTGTCCACACTTGTACTGTGTCCACACCTGTATTGTGTCCACACCAACTTAAATATGCACTTACCATATCTATTCAGGTTTCAATGAGTGGGGGTATATTTGGCTGCCATTCAGCGACAGCTCTTGTTTAATATTGTACCCTATGGGAAAACACTCTCAGAAATCTTCTCCTCTGAACTACTATGCAAATTGGAACCAAATTGAGTCACAATTGTCCTTGGGTGTCCCCCTTTGAAAAATATGTCTGCATCACATCCAAAATGGCGGCTAGTGGGCTACATAGTTAAACATTAGACCAGATAGGAAAGTATTCACAAAGATTTGTTTGTGATTTGTGGTTTATGATTTTTTGTTCATACCTAAGTTGGTCCCCTTCGAAAAAGGTGACCAATAAAGTCTTTACTGTATCCAAAGTGGTTGCCATCAGGAAATAGTAGTTCAGCTTTGAAGCAGTTAACATCAAGGTCTATTGACATACTTGAAAATGAGGTAC
>MJUU01057638.1:8665-26461 GCA_002080025.1 Modiolus philippinarum | reverse complement strand
TTGACCACTCACTAAACACAATAATACTACCAAGTATCGAATTGATATGTCGCCACACTTTTACTCTTTTGGCCGCAGAAAAAAATGATAATAAGAAAAAATACAATAAGGTCTAACACATGTGCTAGAAGACCGTAATTTTAAAAAAGCAAATAAACATGATTATTATATAGATAGCGGTGAAAGATTGAGATTTCCCAGTGAAAGAAAAGTGATAATTAACTGTGAAATTATTTTCCATAATTTCACTCTAGGAAGTGACGTCACAATAGACGTTGTCAACGTTGTTGTTAAGTAAACGTCACAGCGGATTAATCTTGATAACGCAGTTCATGAAATGAATCATCAACGGAACCATCAAATATGCGTGAAGATCTATATAATAAAAACTATAACTAATCCTTGATTCTGATTATCGAAAATATTCAACTTATGATCGAAAAACGCATTCGTGAATTACTGCGTTATTCGATCATTCGTTGAATATTTTGCGATAATCAGACTCTTGGATTAGTTATAGTATAATAAATACATTATAAAAATAACAAATACTAGTATCAAGGACGTATATTGAAATATACGTCCTCGCAAACGCACACAAAAAAACGAAAAAAAAAAGACAAAGAGCCCAAATGGATGCCTGGGAATATTATTGTCGTATCTTTGAATATTCGAGTGTAAGAAAAAACATCCACTATTACTTAATTACACAATGCAGGTGACCAGACACCTGAGCATCCTCAGACGCATATACACCCTTAACTTTGTAATGTTTATTCACGCAAAAACGTACACAAGTACATAAAAAATAAACAAACAAAAATATGTTATAAAATAGCAAACACACAAAAAACGAGAAAAAAAACGTGTCATTAATTATATAAATTAAATTGAAAACATGGAATAAGTGTTTCAATGTTTTGCAAGATAAAGAATGCAACAGTTGACTTTTTCAAAGGTATGCACAAGTATATGAAAAGCCTTATACTTCAAAATAAAAGTTGGATGATGTGTCGATGAAAAATATATGTATAAATAATTCGACATATAAAAGCTTTGAAGAAAGAGAAGTTTCAATGAATAAGATGTTAAAAAGTTGCATTTATGTTAACATAAAAAAGTTTTTCGCTAGTTGCAAAAAGAAGTAACAGTACAACCCTCTCCTCTCATATGCTTTCTGTTTTCAACGTTGGACCTGCCATCTGCTTTTAGAAAGGCACTGGCAAGTTGCAGATAGTTCATTATCTTCAATGTGAATTTTGTGACATGGTGTGTGAGCCTTTCAAAACAAAAATGTGACAGTCCAACTTAGTCAACATATACCAGAAAAAAGCTTAAATATCAAAAGAATGGATTACCCGTTTTCGGGGTCGAACAAGCCATCAAAAAGGGAGTCGTATTGTGTTCAAGGCTATTTTTGCCTAAAATTTACACGAAACAAATATACATTATAACAAAAGGGGTATCCAAGCCTCGGATGTTTCCCCGATTTGGAGCAATTGAAACATTGCACTTATTTTGTTATTCTTATGAATTACTTCCATACACCTTTCAATTCTCACTGAATCAATAATCAACGTGGCAATATCTACATCTTGTATTATTCGGCCTACTCGATATGTATTTATGCTTATTTTGTTGTTTTTAATATTACCTACCTAGCTGTTAACGTAAAACCAACTCACCATGTTATCTATTTATATTTATATTGTGTAATATTATTTGACCTTTTGTACATTGTAATTGATGTCTTGGGATTGTAAATAAAATAATTTTTTTAAGTTCAAAAATACATTATAAAAAGCAAGAGATTTATCACTTGAAATAGACTAAATTGCTTTTACTTAATTTTTGACTCATTCATCCATACAGTGTCGTGTATTTTTTTTCTTAGTTATCTTTTTCCTTCTTATGTTATACTTAAGAAATAAAACATGGCCGCCATACTATATTGTCATTATAACATGGACTTGAGTTGTTTTTGCAAATATTTTATCCCGAGCGTTAGCGAGGGGTAAAATATGCAAAAACAACGAAAGCCCATGTTATAATGACAATATAGTATTTGGCGGGTATGATTTATTTCGATTCTAATATGGAAATTTCACCCATTTTATACCCGAAGCGAGCAGCGACTATCTAATGATTCCGTAACATTTTGATTTTGATAAACAAACTCGCTGACAAAAAAACTTTCCACAAATACAATAAAAACTTACTTTTGTTTGATTTAATTGCTATCTTAACTGTAGAAAATGCCTCCAGTCCTTTTAATCTTCATTCAAACTTTCCAACCAACGCTGCTGACGAACCGGACATTACGATTTTATTTGTGACGTCACAAGTAGGAAAATTAAAGTTTGTCCCGAACAACGCCCTTTCAAGTAGAAAAAAAATTCCTTAATGAATTTCGGAAACAAATTTAATTAAAAATTTGTTGGTGGATGGTAGATTTTGACAGTTGGAATGAAAAATAGATTTAAAATATACAACAGAAACTATGCATCTTTTGCGCATGTGCTAGGAGTGTTATATGACTCTATTTACAAAGCTAATACAGGAAGCCATATTAGAATATTATATGTCAACATCACTTTCATGCTTATAACATTTATAATTATTTATCAAAGTCGTTTTTAAGGAGACAGATTTATATAAGCTGATTCCAGCTTGTTTCTGAATCCTTATTTACTGTTATGCTTATTATGTATAATGTATGCTTGTATATGTGTCATGAATTTAAATAAAAATATGTTTAAACTAAATAAAATGTTTGTTTGTTTGTTTGTTTGGAAATGTGTCAATATGATTTTAATACATTCTAACAAAACTCCAGAGGATCTACATTTTGATAAATGCTAAACGTACGATCTCTAAAAACGCCACAAAGAGATATTATATTTGCACAAAGTACATGGGATTATATTGAAAGTATTAAATTATTATTCCAGAACATCCATAATTCATTAAGCATAATAACTGTAGTTTTCTGTACTATCAAGTCAGAACTATTCATTTTAATTCATTTAAAATCGTTTTTGATGAATATTTACGATATGAGTGGCCAAGTTTTCTGTTTACCTGAACCATACAAGATACAAAATTAATACGTTAACTAAATGAATATTTCTCACTTTTTTGCATAGAAAACTACAGTTATTGTGCTTTATGAATTAAGGATGTTCTTGAATAATACGCCTTGTGTATCGGGTTCGATATCAATATACGACTTGTGTATCGGGTTCGATATCAATAAAACGACTTGTGTATCGGGTTCGATATCAACAATACGACTTGTGTACCAGGTTCGATATCCATAATACCCGAATTAACAAAATGAATTAGAAACCGGTTTTTGTGCGCGCGGAAAAATCACAAAACCGTTGTACTACTTGATAATGAAAATAACATGTTTAATTATCAAATTAAACATTATTAAATCTTTGAATAAACAGTTATCTTAAATTAACCACTTTATAAACGGTAGCGCTTTGCAAAAAATTATTTCAACTACGATGTGCATGGTATAATACGGTTCATTACCGGATACGGTTTTTGTTTACATGAAATTGATTAAAAACCTACTGAAATAAAATTCAAGATAATTCTTGGGTTAAAAATACTACTATTGGTGGTCTTTTGTGCTCCTTTATGCACAATGAAGGTCTTTTGCGGTATTTTCAGAGACCCCTGGATTTACAAAATTTATGCATCTACCGAACTCATTCTTGTCCCCTTCGTCTTTTTAATTTCTCTTCTATTGAAAAGTTACTTAACAGTGTAGAATGTGAATTATGGTATATTTATTTCCTTATTTCTGAACAGCTAAAACCTTCTTTATTCGATCTTATGTTGCGCCTATATTTATGAAGTGTGTAAATAATAACAAGAAGTATTTTATTAGACTAGTAGACTTTGGAAAAAAAACAAATACTAATTTGGTATAAAGTAATGCTATTTTTACAGTAACACGTGTTTTTTTCAAACTAGTGGAAATATCTTGAATTCCAAAATAGTCTGATAATTTGTTATTTAGAAATCACTTCGAGTGAAGTTACTGATATTGACAATTCTTACATTTTATCGGTAATTTGTATGAGTTTGTATGATCTTACGAAGCAAATATTTTTCAGTATTTGCTACTGCCCTAATACGAAAAAATATTGGCAAAAAGTATCTTAAGAACGCCTACTTTGTCAATCAGAACAATGAAACAAAGAAATATACATCTTACAGAGATTCTGACCGGATCATACAAATTCTTTAACTAATCAATTCTAGTCAATTTCACGATTTGTTGAAAATTAACATTCATTTTCAAAATTTGTTCTATTAAATGTTTTAGTTAATTACCGATAAAAAGAATAATAGAAGTTTTGTATTTGATATAAGAAATATTGGCCCCAATAATGGACTCGCCCACAAGGGGCTCATCCATTATTGTTCGCCAATATTTTTTGTATCAAAAACAAAACTTCCATTATTCTATATATATTTACCTTCATAAACATTTCAAAGTGACCAAATAGTGGTATATGACACTTCTTGTAAAACAAGTGACAATCGTGTTTTTGTGCAAATAAACAACATTACCTGTGTCCCAGCTCACCTGTTTCACAGTGGTTATTTACTGCACCGTGTAACCGTTATATAATACATTGACAAGTTTCACGCAGATGTACAATTAACATTGCACTCTCAAAATTATATTTGTAAAAAATGAACTTCGATTAGTGAATAAAGTAGTATTTCATAAAATATGGGATATAGTTTTAGTATATTTGACGAAATTTTATTTGCAAACTCATGTATGTCATGCACACAAAAATACTGATTTCACTATTGCTGTTGGTAAGTTCTCAGTTTAAAAATTTGTCCGGTTTTTGATCATACCAGCAACCGTTGTCGATATCGTGACGTCTCTGCAATTATTAGGGATACAAATTATTATAATACGTATCATTATTACGTCACTTTTGGTCCAATATGGTGATATTTATAATTGTACTGCGGTCACTTTTTAACTACAAATATCTTCCTTGATACTAAAGGCACACTTCTATAATTTTGCAGATATCATTTTCTATATGAAATAAATTGAATAGAGTACAAAATAAAAAATTGCGGACTTTTACTTCAAAATCATTTTACCGATATTACCTCCAGAAACAAAGTACACTAATTTGGAAGGACAAGTGTTAATATACTCGCAACAAAAATTAGTTTCAGTACTGAGTGTCCTTCGAATAGTACTACTTTCCCCCAAAAAGGCTTAAAAACAAAATACTATTTGCAGCCATGCTACATTGCTAATATGTCAGACAGCATAAAAGTGTGGCATATATACACTAACGTTTTCCTTGGAAGTACACGTAACATTTTTCGAAAACATTTAAACATATTTTGAAAATAATTAAAAAAATTTTTGGCTAAATGGCTACATTTCTATAAATTCCATGAGCTCAAACTGTCTCAAAACTAGCTGAAAATCTCAGGGTGTTGAACGATCGTCCCAGAATTAAACTTGATTATTCATCCTTTTTTTATTGACTGGTCCAGGCCGGTCTTGCCCATCAATTAAGCGTTTTTTTGTTTTTGTTTTTTGTTTTTGTTTTTGTTTTTGTTTTTTTTTTAAATAACAATGTGCTAATTTGGAAATATGGATAATCTATTTGTGTGCATTTATAATGGGAAATAACTGATTTTGACATTATTTAATATTTGTCAACAAAGGACAAAGAGAAAAGGATATCGATTCATATATTGACTATTGTTTAACGCAGATTTGTTTACATTTTGGATTTTGGTATATTAACACTTTCCAGACGGACGATGCCTTTTGGCATCGTGGACCCGCTGGTTACTTTTATGTCCCTCATGGTATTCCATACATTGGAAATTGAAGCTTAGGAATGACAGACAGAAGGGTACTATAGCTAAACAAATAACCCCAATAGGACCGAGAATGTAAACTGCTGGAGTTGCAGGTCCCTATTTAGTACCCGTGGAAAGCAAAAAAAGTCGCAAAAAGTGAGATTTTAGTGAGGGGTGGGCTGTCATAGACCCCCAGTACTTAAAGACCTGCAGCAGAAATGTAAAGTTCTTGGGTTTTTTGTTTACAGAATATGTCTACAAATGTGCCAGACTCCAAGAAATAATTTTTTAAAAAATTGGAATTTTTTACACCAAGTTGTAAGCAAAAAGTGCAAGAATCTGCATTTTTGCCACTAAGGGTCTATGAAACTCTGACTCTCCTGTTATAGATCGAAGACTTTTCATGTCTCTTATGCTCAATAGCAAAGGGGACTTGCCAGTCTATATGTCTGCGCAATAGAACCTGCCTAACTCATTTTAACAGTGACCATGACAACTTGAATGTAAAAAAAATGACAACAATTGTCGTTTTTCAGCAGGGGTACCTGCACTTGAGCCCCCTCCCTCCCCCTCCCACCCACCATCCCACCCCCTTTCGTTCACATATCAGTTTTAAGATGCTGGCAAAGTTTCATTGTTTCAACTCATTTGCATCTCATTTGCATAAGTTTGCAAAGTTTTGAAAACAAGGAATTGTACAAAATTAATTCCGCCTGGAAAGTGCTAGTAGAGAAAGTCAACTTTTCCTAATTTTGGCCTTAGACACTCCGTTTTGGCAGTTTTGTAGAGGTTTTGGTCCAGAAATGACAAAATAAGATGATTCATGGCATTCCTGAAAGAATTTGAAAAATCGGATTTCTTGTCTAGTAGAGAAAGACAACTTTTCCAAATTTTGGCCTTAGACACTCCGTTTGGGCAGTTTTGTAGAGGTTTTAGTCCAGAAATGACAAAATTAGATGATTTATGGCATTCCTGAAAGAATTTGAAAAAATCGGATTTCTTGTCTAACACTTTCCAGGCGGACGATGCCTTTTGGCATCGTGGACCCTCTGGTTACTTTTATGTCCCTCATGGTATTCCATACATTGGAAATTGAAGCTTAGCAGGCATGACAGACAGAAGGGTACTATAGCTAAACAAATAACCCCAATAGGATCGAGAATGTAAACTGCTGGAGTTGCAGGTCCCTATTTAGTACCCATGGAAAGCAAAAAGTCGCAAAAAGTGAGATTTTAGTGAGGGGTGGGCTGTCATAGACCCCCAGTACTTAAAGACCTGCTGCAGAAATGTAAAATTCTTGGCTTTTTTGTTTACAGAATAGGTCTACAAATGTGCCAGACACCAAGAAATAATTTTTAAAAAATTTTGGAATTTTTTACACCAACTTGAAAGCAAAAAGTGCAAAAATCTGCATTTTTGCCGCTAAGGGTCTATGAAACTCTGACTCTCCTGTTATAGATCGAAGACTTTTCATGTCTCTTATGCTCAATAGCAAAGGGGACTTGCCAGTCTATATGTCTGCGCTATAGAACCTACCTAACTGATTTTAACAGTGACCATGACAACTTGAATGTCAAAAAATGACAACAATTGTCGTTTTTCAGCAGGGGTACCTGCACTTGAGCCCCTCCCTCCCCCTCCCACCCACCATCCCACCCCCTTTCGTTCACATATCAGTTTTAAGATGCTGGCAAAGTTTCATTGTTTCAACTCATTTGCATCTCATTTGCATAAGTTTGCAAAGTTTTGAAAACGAGGAATTGTACAAAGTTAATTCCGCCTGGAAAGTGCTAGTAGGGAAAGTCAACTTTTCCAAATTTTGGCCTTAGATACTCCGTTTTGGCAGTTTTGTAGAGGTTTTGGTCCAGAAATGACAAAATAAGATGATTTATGGCATTCCTGAAAGAATTTGAAAAAATCGGATTTCTTGTCTAGTAGAGAAAGACAACTTTTCCAAATTTTTGCCTTAGACACTCCGTTTTGGCAGTTTTGTAGAGGTTTTGGTCCAGAAATGACAAAATAAGATGATTTATGGCATCTGAAAGAATTTGAAAAAATAGGATTTCTTGTTTAGAAGAGAAAGTCAACTTTTCCAAATTTTGGCCTTAGACGCTCCGTTTTGGCAGTTTTGTAGAGGTTTTGGTCCAGAAATGACAAAATAAGATGATTTATGGCATTCCTGAAAGAATTTGAAAAAATCGGATTTCTTGTCTAACACTTTCCAGGCGGACGATGCCATTTGGCATCGTGGACCCTCTGGTTACTTTCATGTCCCTCATGGTATTCCATACATTGGAAATTGAAGCTTAGCAGGCATGACAGACAGAAGGGTACTATAGCTAAACAAATAACCCCAATAGGATCGAGAATGTAAACTGCTGGAGTTGCAGGTCCCTATTTAGTACCCATGGAAAGCAAAAAGTCGCAAAAAGTGAGATTTTAGTGAGGGGTGGGCTGTCATAGACCCCCCCAGTACTTAAAGACCTGCAGCAGAAATGTAAAGTTCTTGGCTTTTTTGTTTACAGAATAGGTCTACAAATGTGCCAGACACCAAGAAATAATTTAAAAAAAAAATTGGAATTTTTTACACCAAGTTGTAAGCAAAAAGTGCAAAAATCTGCATTTTTGCCACTAAGGGTCTATGAAACTCTGACTCTCCTGTTATAGATCGAGGACTTTTCATGTCTCTTATGCTCAATAGCAAAGGGGACTTGGCAGTCTATATGTCTGCGCAATAGAACCTGACTAACTCATTTTGACAAGTATCCATGACAACTTGAATGTCAAAAAAATGACAACAATTGTCGTTTTTCAGAAGGGGTACCTGCACTTGAGCCCCTTCCTCCCCCTCCCACCCACCATCCCACCCCCTTTCGTTCACATATCAGTTTTAAGATGCTGGCAAAGTTTCATTGTTTCAACTCATTTGCATCTCATTTGCATAAGTTTGCAAAGTTTTGAAAACGAGGAATTGTACAAAATTAATTCCGCCTGGAAAGTGTTAGTAGAGAATGTCAACTTTTCCAAATTTTGGCCTTAGATACTCCGTTTTGGCAGTTTTGTAGAGGTTTTGGTCCAGAAATGACAAAATAAGATGATTTATGGCATTCCTGAAAGAATTTGAAAAAATCGGATTTCTTGTCTAGTAGAGAAAGACAACTTTTCCAAATTTTGGCCTTAGACACTCCGTTTTGGCAGTTTTGTAGAGGTTTTAGTCCAGAAATGACAAAATTAGATGATTTATGGCATTCCTGAAAGAATTTGAAAAAAATCGGATTTCTTGTCTAGTAGAGAAAGTCAGCTTTTCCAAATTTTGGCCTTAGACACTCCGTTTTGGCAGTTTTATAGAGGTTTTGGTCGAGAAATGACAAAATAAGATGATTTATGGCATTCCTGAAAGAATTTGAAAAAATCTGATTTCTTGTCTTACACTTTCCAGGCGGACACTGGCTTTTGGCATCGTGGACCCTCTGGTTACTTTTATGTCCCTCATGGTATTCCATACATTGGAAATTGAAGCTTAGCAGGCATGACAGACAGAAGGGTACTATAGCTAAACAAATAACCCCAATAGGATCGAGAATGTAAACTGCTGGAGTTGCAGGTCCCTATTTAGTACCCATGGAAAGCAAAATGTCGCAAAAAGTGAGATTTTAGTGATTGGTGGGCTGTCATAGACCCCCAGTACTTAAAGACCTGCAGCAGAAATGTAGAGTTCTTGGCTTTTTTGTTTACAGAATAGGTCTACAAATGTGCCAGACACCAAGAAATAATTTTTAAAAAATTTTGGAATTTTTTACACCAAGTTGAAAGCAAAAAGTGCAAAAATCTGCATTTTTGCCACTAAGGGTCTATGAAACTCTGACTCTCCTGTTATAGATCGAAGACTTTTCATGTCTCTTATGCTCAATAGCAAAGGGGACTTGCCAGTCTATATGTCTGCGCAATAGAACCTGCCAAACTCTTTTTAACTAGTATCCATGACAACTTGAATGTCAAAAAATGACAACAATTGTCGTTTTTCAGCAGGGGTACCTGCACTTGAGCCCCCTCTCTCTCCCTCCCACCCACCATTCCACCCCTTTCGTTCATATATCACTTTTAAGATGCTGGCAAAGTTTCATTGTTTCAACTCATTTGCATAAGTTTGCAAAGTTTTGAAAACGAGAAATTGTACAAAATTAATTCCGCCTGGAAAGTGCTAGTAGAGAAAGACAACTTTTCTAAATTTTGGCCCTAGACACTCCGTTTTGGTAGTTTTGTAGAGGTTTTGGTCCAGAAATGACAAAATAAGATGATTTATGGCATTCCTGAAAGAATTTGAAAAAATCGAATTTCTTGTGTAGTAGAGAAAGTCAACTTTTCCAAATTATGGCCTTAGACACTCCGTTTTGGCAGTTTTGTAGAGGTTTTGGTCCGGAAATGACAAAATAAGATGATTAATGGCATTCCTGAAAGAATTTGAAAAAATCGGATTTCTTGTCTAACACTTTCCAGGCGAACGATGCCTTTTGACATCGTGAACCCTCTGGTTACTTTTATGTCCCTCATGGTATTCCATACATTGGAAATTGAAGCTTAGCAGGCATGACAGACAAAAGGGTACTATGGCTAAACAAATAACCCCAATAGGATCGAGAATGTAAACTGCTGGAGTTGCAGGTCCCTATTTAGTACCCATGGAGAGCAAAAAGTCGCAAAAAGTGAGATTTTAGTGAGGGGTGGGCTGTCATAGACCCCCAGTACTTAAAGACCTGCAGCAGAAATGTAAAGTTCTTGGCTTTTTTGTTTACAGAATAATAGGTCTACAAATGTGCCAGACACCAAGAAATAATTTTAAAAAAAAATTTGGAATTTTTTACACCAAGTTGTAAGCAAAAAGTGCAAAAATCTGCATTTTTGCCACTAAGGGTCTATGAAAGTCTGACTCTCCTGTTATAGATCGAAGACTTTTCATGTCTCTTATGTTCAATAGCAAAGGGGACTTGCCAGTGTATATGTCCGCGCAATAGAACCTGCCTAACTCATTTTAACAGGTATCCATGACAACTTGAATGTCAAAAAATGACAACAATCGTCGTTTTTCAGCAGGGGTACCTGCACTTGAGAGCCCCTTCCCTCCCCCTCCCACTCACCATCCCACCCCCTTTCGCTCACATATCAGTTTTAAGATGCTGGCAAAGTTTCATTGTTTCAACTCGTTTGCATCTCATTTGCATAAATTTGCAAAGTTTTGAAAACGAGGAATTGTACAAAATTAATTCCGCCTGGAAAGTGCTAGCAGAGAAAGTCAACTTTTCCAAATTTTGGCCTTAGACACTCCGTTTTGGCAGTTTTGTAGAGGTTTTGGTCCAGAAATGACAAAATAAGATGATTTATGGCATTCCTGAAAGAATTTGAAAAANGATTTCTTGTCTAGTAGAGAAAGACAACTTTTCCAAATTTTGGCCTTAGACACTCCGTTTTGGCAGTTTTGTAGAGGTTTTGGTCCAGAAATGACAAAATTAGATGATTTATGGCATTCCTGAAAGAAATTGAAAAAATCGGATTTCTTGTCTAGAAGAGAAAGTCAACTTTTCCAAATTTTGGCCTTAGACACTCCGTTTTGGCAGCTTTGTAGAGGTTTTGGTCCAGAAATAACAAAATAAGATGATTTATGGCATTCCTGATAGAATTTGAAAAAAATCGGATTTCTTGTCTAAAAAAAACTTTCCAGGCGGACGATGCCTTTTGGCATCGTGGACCCTCTGGTTACTTTTATGTCCCTCATGGTATTCCATACATTGGAAATTGAAGCTTAGCAGGCATGACAGACAGAAGGGTACTATAGCTAAACATATAACCCCAATAGGATCGAGAATGTAAACTGCTGGAGTTTCAGGTCCCTATTTAGTACCCATTGAATGCAAAAAGTCGCAAAAAGTGAGATTTTAGTGAGGGGTGGGCTGTCATAGACCCCCAGTACTTAAAGACCTGCAGCAGAAATGTAAAGTTCTTGGCTTTTTCGTTTACAGAATAATAGGTCTACAAATGTGCCAGACACCAAGAAATAATTTTTAAAAAAAAATTGGAATTTTTTACACCAAGTTGTAAGCAAAAAGTGCAAAAATCTGCATTTTTGCCACTAAGGGTCTATGAAAGTCTGACTCTCCTGTTATAGATCGAAGACTTTTCATGTCTCTTATGTTCAATAGCAAAGGGGACTTGCCAGTCTATATGTCTGCGCAATAGAACCTGCCTAACTCATTTTAACAGGTATCCATGACAACTTGAATGTCAAAAAATGACAACAATTGTCGTTTTTCAGCAGGGGTACCTGCACTTGAGCCCCTTCCCTCCCCCTCCCACCCACCATCCCAGCCCCTTTCGTTCACATATCAGTTTTAAGATGCTGGCAAAGTTTCATTGTTTCAACTCGTTTGCATCTCAATTGCAAAAATTTGCAAAGTTTTGAAAACGAGGAATTGTACAAAATTAATTCCGCCTGGAAAGTGCTAGCAGAGAAAGTCAACTTTTCCAAATTTTGGCCTTAGACACTCCGTTTTGGCAGCTTTGTAGAGGTTTTGGTCCAGAAATGACAAAATAAGATGATTTATGGCATTCCTGATAGAATTTGAAAAAAATCGGATTTCTTGTCTAAAAAAAACTTTCCAGGCGGACGATGCCTTTTGGCATCGTGGACCCTCTGGTTACTTTTATGTCCCTCATGGTATTCCATACATTGAAAATTGAAGCTTAGCAGGCATGACAGACAGAAGGGTACTATAGCTAAACATATAACCCCAATAGGATCGAGAATGTAAACTGCTGGAGTTTCAGGTCCCTATTTAGTACCCATTGAAAGCAAAAAGTCGCAAAAAGTGAGATTTTAGTCAGGGGTTTGCTGTCATAGACCCCCAGTACTTAAATACCTGCAGCAGAAATGTAAAGTTCCTGGCTTTTTTGTTTACAGAATAATAGGTCTACAAATGTGCCAGACACCAAGAAATAATTTTGAAAAAAATTTTGGAATTTTTTACACCAAGTTGTAAGCAAAAAGTGCAAAAATCTGCATTTTTGCCACTAAGGGTCTATGAAATTCTGACTCTCCTGTTATAGATCGAAGACTTTTCATGTCTCTTATGCTCAATAGCAAAGGGGACTTGCCAGTCTATATGTCTGCGCAATAGAACCTGCCTAACTCATTTTAACAGGTATCCATGACAACTTGAATGTCAAAAAATGACAACAATTGTCGTTTTTCAGCAGGGGTACCTGCACTTGAGCCCCCTCCACCCCCCCCCCTCCCACCCACCATCCCACCCCCTTTCGTTCACATATCAGTTTTAAGATGCTGGCAAAGTTTCATTGTTTCAACTCATTTGCATCTCATTTGCATAAATTTGCAAAGTTTTGAAAACGAGGAATTGTACAAAATTAATTCCGCCTGGAAAGTGCTAGCAGAGAAAGTCAACTTTTCCAAATTAAGATGATTTATGGCATTCCTGAAAGAATTTGAAAAATCCGATTTCTTGTCTAGTAGAGAAAGACAACTTTTCCAAATTTTGGCCTTAGACACTCCGTTTTGGCAGTTTTGTAGAGGTTTTGGTCCAGAAATGACAAAATAAGGTGATTTATGGCATTCCTGAAAGAATTTGAAAAAATCGGATATCTTGTCTAGAAGAGAGAGTCAACTTTTCCAAATTTTGGCCTAAGACACTCCGTTTTGGCAGCTTTGTAGGGGTTTTGGTCCAGAAATGACAAAATAAGATGATTTATGGCATTCCTGATAGAATTTGAAAAAAATCGGATTTCTTGTCTAAAAAAAACTTTCCAGGCGGACGATGCCTTTTGGCATCGTGGACCCTCTGGTTACTTTTATGTCCCTCATGGTATTACATACATTGGAAATTGAAGCTTAGCAGGCATGACAGACAGAAGGGTACTATAGCGAAACAAATAACCCCAATAGGATCGAGAATGTAAACTGCTGGAGTTGCAGGTCCCTATTTAGTACCCATGGAAAGCAAAAAGTCGCAAAAAGTGAGATTTTAGTGAGGGGTGGGCTGTCATAGACCCCCAGTACTTAAAGACCTGCAGCAGAAATGTAAAGTTCTTGACTTTTTTGTTTACAGAATAGGTCTACAAATGTGCCAGACACCAAGAAATAATTTTAAAAAATTTTTGGAATTGTTTACACCAAGTTGTAAGCAAAAAGTGCAAAAATCTGCATTTTTGCCACTAAGGGTCTATGAAACTCTGACTCTCCTGTTATAGATCGAAGACTTTTCATGTCTCTTATGCTCAATAGCAAAGGGGACTTGCCAGATTATATGTCTGCGCAATAGAACCTGCCTAACTCATTTTAACAGGTATCCATGACAACTTGAATGTCAAAAAATGACAACAATTGTAGTTTTCCAGCAGGGGTTCCTGCACTTGAGCCCCCTCCCTCCCCTCCCACCCACCATCTCACCCCTTTCGTTCACATATCAGTTTTAAGATGCTGGCAAAGTTTCATTGTTTCAACTCATTTGCATCTCATTTGCATAAGTTTGCAAAGTTTTGAAAACGAGGAATTATACAAAATTAATTCCGCCTGGAAAGTGCTAGTAGAGAAAGTCAACTTTTCCTAATTTTGGCCTTAGACACTCCGTTTTGGCAGTTTTGTAGAGGTTTTGGTCCAGAAATGACAAAATAAGATGATTTATGGCATTCCTGAAAGAATTTGAAAAAATCGGATTTCTTCTTTAACACTTTCCAGTCGGACGATGCCTTTTGGCATCGTTGACCCTCTGGTTACTTTTATGTCCCTCATGGTATTCCATACATTGGAAATTGAAGCTTAGCAGGCATGACAGACAGAAGGGTAATATAGCTAAACAAATATCCCCAATAGGATCGAGAATGTAAACTGCTGGAGTTGCAGGTCCCTATTTAGTACCCATGGAGAGCAAAAAATCGCAAAAAGTGAGATTTTAGTGAGGGGTGGGCTGTCATAGACCCCCAGTACTTAAAGACCTGCAGCAGAAATGTAAAGTTCTTGGCTTTTTTGTTTACAGAATAATAGGTCTACAAATGTGCCAGACACCAAGAAATAATTTTAAAAAATTATTGGAATTTTTTACACCAAGTTGTAAGTAAAAAGTGCAAAAATCTGCATTTTTGCCACTAAAGGTCTATGAAACTCTGACTCTCCTGTTATAGATCGAAGACTTTTCATGTCTCTTATGCTCAATAGCAAAGGGGACTTGCCAGTCTATATGTCTGCGCAATAGAACCTGCCTAACTCATTTTAACAGGTATCCATGACAACTTGAATGTAAAAAAATGACAATAATTGTCGTTTTTCAGCAGGAGTACCTGCACTTGAGCCCCCTCCCTACCCCTCCCACCAAGCATCTCACCCCCTTTCGTTCACATATCAGTTTTAAGATGCTGGCAAAGTTTCATTGTTTCAACTCATTTGCATAAGTTTGCAAAGTTTTGAAAACGAGGAATTGTACAAAATAAATTCCGCCTGGAAAGTGCTAGTAGAGAAAGTCAACTTTTCCAAATGTTGGCCTTGGACACTCCGTTTTGGCAGTTTTGTAGAGGTTTTGGTCCAGAAATGACAAAATAAGATGATTTATGGCATTCCTGAAAGAATTTGAAAACATCGGATTTCTTGTCTCGTAGAGAAAGTCAACTTTTCCAAATTTTGACCTTAGACACTCCGTTTTGGCAGTTTTGTTGAGGTTTTGGTCCAGAAATGACAAAACAAGATGATTTATGGCATTCCTGAAAGAATTTGAAAAAAATCGGATTTCTTGTCTAGTAGAGAAAGTCAACTTTTCCAAATTTTGGCCTTAGACACTCAGTTTTGGCAGTTTTGTAGAGGTTTTGGTCCAGAAATGACAAAACAAGATGATTTATGGCATTCCTGAAAGACTTTGAAAAAATCGGATTTCTTGTCTTTTAGCACTTTCCAGACGGACGATGCCTTTTGGCATCGTGGACCCTCTGGTTACTTTTATGTCCCTCATGGTATTCCATACATTGGAAATTGAAGCGTAGCAGGCATGACAGACAGAAGGATACTATAGCTAAGCAAATAACCCAAATAGGATCGAGAATGTAAACTGCTGGAGTTGCAGGTCCCTATTTAGTACCCATGGAAAGCAAAAAGTCGCAAAAAGTGAGATTTTTGTGAGGGGTGGGCTGTCACAGACCCCCAGTACTTAAAGACCTGCAGCAGAAATGTAAAGTTCTTGGCTTTTTTGTTTACAGAATAGGTCTACAAATGTGCCAGACACCAAGAAATAATTAAAAAAAATTTGGAATTTTTTACACCAAGTTGTAAGCAAAAAGTGCAAATATCTGCATTTTTGCCACTAAGGGTCTATGAAACTCTGACTCTCCTGTTATAGATGGAAGACTTTTCATGTCTCTTATGCTCAATAGCAAAGGGGACTTGCCAGTCTATATGTCTACGCAATAGAACCTGCCTAACTCATTTTAACAGGTATCCATGACAACTTGAATGTCAAAAAATGACAATTGTCGTTTTTCAGCAGGGGTACCTGCACTTGAGCCCCTCCCTCCCCTCCAAAAACCAACCCACCCCTGCACTTGAGCCCCCTCCCTCCCCTCCACCCTACCACTCCCACCCNCTCCCACCCACCATCCCACCCCCCCTCGTTCACATATCAGTATTAAGATGCTGGCAAAGTTTCATTGAAAAATTTCAACTCATTTGCATAAGTTTGCAAAGTTTTGAAAACGAGGAATTGTACAAAATAAATTCCGCCTGGAAAGTGTTAGCAAGTGACTTTAATCGATAGGTGAGTTGTAAACATGTCTTTAACACAACAGAAAACACAGACTCAGATCACTATTATCCTCATCAACACCAGTATCTCAATCTTCAAATACTACAACTGTGGAAATTACTAAACTTACTAAAACAGAGTCAACAGCGTCAACATGTACTGCATCTGCATTTAATAAAAAAAAAAGTAATACTATATGTGACTTCAACCCTGCAAAACGTAAACATACTTGTCTTTCTAGCTCACCTGACCATAGTGTATGCATTGAAAATGAACTTGAAGAAATTAAGCAGACAATAAAAAGTATACCGAAGAAGTCAGACCTTAAAATTAATGTTACATAAATATTTCAGCAGCTGTCTTATAATTTGAAAAAGATATTAGAAAAAAAGTATTATTAGAGATTAAATGTGAAAATCAGAAAATACGCGCCGAACATAAGTCCAAGATTTCAGAACTCCAAAGTAAATTAGACTCAGTCGAGTTTTATAATGCCAACCTCCTAGAAAAAAATGCTATGCTTCACACTGAAGTGAGAAAGCTGAAGGAAGAAATATATTTCGTTGATAAACGTGCTATAGAAAGTCTTCATCTGGGTAACTGGAACGAGTAGTAAGTACTCCAGAACATAAAAATATATGAGTTACCTGAAAACCGACGCAAACTCTTCACTCTAAACGGAAAGATAAACTCATAATAAAATCGATCAAGATGAAGTTGTTGTCATGCATCGTATTCCTGGGAAAATTGGCTCTCATAGACCAGTTCTCATCAAATTTCTTCCAATAGACTCAAAAATTTCGATACTGCGTGAGAAAAGGATATATGCAAAATTAAGCCCTAAATGTACGAATCGGCGATGACATAACCAAATTGAACCAAGGTCTTCTAAACAGGCTATATCAATATGAGAAAGTGACCAGTTGCTGGTACTTGGACGGACACGTATTTGGCACAGACCAAGAGAAGAAAAGGCATCGTTTTGATATTTTCGATGAAGTTGAAAATAAACTTAAAACTGAATAAAATTCTGACTTGTTATTTCCAAGTAGACTGTCTGCTATATCCAAATATTCTGACACTATTATTAATCAACTCTTCTTGATTATCAGCTAAGTTGAAATTGTTGATG
>MJUU01057636.1:0-16120 GCA_002080025.1 Modiolus philippinarum | reverse complement strand
GAAAAATTTCAATATATGGCTCAAATACACAAACTAAAAAATCCTTGATGAAAAATTTCAATATATGGCTTAAATGCACAAACTAAAAAATCCTTGACGAAAAATTTCAATATATGGCTCAATTGCAGAAATCAAAGTTATCGTCTACTGATGAGTGACAGACTTGAAAAGGGGAGACACGGTACAACTCATCATATCAAAGCCTCAGACCATATATCAAATAATTCCTACATACACAAGCTGAGAAATCCTTAACCAAAAATTTCAATATATGTTTAACTATAATGGGAAAAATGAAAGTTATCGTCAAACAGGGAGTAGATGAGTTACAGACTTGAAAATAGGAGACACGGTACAACTCTTCATACCAAAACTTCAGACAAAATATCAAATCATCACAACTTACACAAGTTGAGAAATCCTTGAAGATAGATGTTCAAGACGATTTAACAGGTGGTCGAACAAGAGTAAAACAGTATACCCCCCCTCTCCTAAGGAGTGAGGTATAACAACTATAGCAAATAGTTTATTTAAGTCTCATTTCTTACATTTGTAACATTTATGCTGTAAAACAGCAATAAAAGATGATTTAATTATCTACTCTAGCTGGCCATCTGGGCTTGGGTTGGGTCTATTTTATGGTGTCAGATAATCAAATAATCATTCAAAAATGCTCCTGGTAATGAAAAAAACCTTTATAAACCAGGACTGGGTTACACAAACATCAATTAACGTTAATTGATGTTTAAATTTTAAGTGTAAATTAAATCCCTAACAAATTCAACCAAATTAATTTACACTTAAAATTTAAACGTCAATTAACTTTAATTGACGTTTGTGCAACCCAGTCCAGGTAATAAAGAAACCCATTAGAAGGCTTGTATATGCCTGATTGAATGTCCTGTCATTGTGATGTTATCTTGTATCCATATTCATTTTTTTGTTTTCTTATTTCAGCGAAAGGAAAGCAAAGAGGAATTATTTATATTTTGACCGGTTTCTTAACAGATGAGTGGAGAACAATTGTTTCTACAAAATAAAGCGATTCACCATCACCTGGGCACATAAAACAACAGGAATGTTATTGAATCAGAATTGCCAAAGTAGTTTAAATATAAAGAAGCATTTGAAGCAATGGTAATTATAGTAGGAAAGATTTAAAATCTCAGTTAACAAGATTTTTTTTTGTTATTTATATTATTTGTTTTCATCATGCCATAACCATTTACTGTAAATGTGTATGCGCAATAAATATTGTCCATTGTCTATTGTTAAAGCTGTAAGTCCTTATAACTTTTGAACAAGAAAGGTGAGCTCAATAGAACCTGTGTAGTCTTGTTAAGTTTGGGACAGTTATGGTCAAATGAAGCCCAATAGAATCTGTAAGTACTGTTAAAATTGAGAAAGAGAAGTTAAAATGAAGCTCTGTAGAGCCTGTATATTAGCCCTCTAAGTACTGGTAAAATTGGGAAAAAAAGCTCAAATAAAGCTCCAGAGAGTCAGTTTAGTCTTGTATATTCTTGGACAGGTAAGGTCAAATAAAGCCTTACAGAAGCTGAATAAAGCCCTACAGAAGCTGTAAGAACTGGATAAATTGGGAAAGAAAAGTTCAAATAAAGCTCTATAGAGTCTGTTTAGTCTTGTATATTCTTGGACAGGTAAGGTCAAATTAAGCCCTACAGAAGCTGTAAGTACTGGTTAAATTGTGAAAGAAAAGGTCAAATAATACTCTATTGAGCTGTATAGTCTTGTTAAGTTTTGGACAGGTAAGGTCAAATAAAGCCCTACAGAAGCTGTAAGTACTGGTAAAATTAGGAAAGAAAAGGCAAAATAAAGCTCTTTAGAGCCTGTATAGTCTTGTTAAGTTTTAGACAGGTAAGGTCAAAAACTGTAAGTACTGGTAAAATTGGGAAAGAAAAGGTCAAATAAAGCTTGATAGAGCCTGTATAGTCTTGTTAAGTTTTAGACAGGTAAGTAATAGTTAAATATAAGAAAAAGAAGGGAAACGGGGAATGTGTTAAAGAGACAACGACCCTAAGGGGAGCAATAACAACTCAAAGCCACCATAAGATCTTCAATGAACGGTGAGGAAACCCCACATCCAACGGTAGGTCGGAGTTGGCCCCTAAATAAAAGAGTAATCAAGTTCAGCGAAATAAGCTTCGATCCGACAAAAAACATGGCCGCCAGCAAGGAACATGGTTTAACATTGGACCCTATGGGAAAAATCACATTTTCATCTTCTGCTCTGAAACAGCTGAAGCAAATTCAACCAAACTTAATAAGAATGATGTACTAAAGGTCCTTAACAATGATTGCTCATTTTGTTCCAATCCGACAAAAAACATGGCCGCCAGCATGGAACATGGTTTAACATTGGACCCTTTGGGGAAAATCACATTTTGATCTTCTGATCTGAAACAGCTGAAGCAAATTCATCCAAACTTTACAGGAATGATGTACTAAAGGTCCTTTACAAAGATTGCTCATTTTGTTCCGATCCGATAAAAAAAATGGCCGCCAGCGCGGAACTTAGGTTTAACATTGGACCCTATGGGAAAAATCACATTTTCATCTTTTCCTCTGAAACCACTGAAGCAAATTCAACCATACTTTACAGGAATGATGGACTAAAAGGTCCTTGACAAAGAATATTCATTTTGTTCCGATCCGATAAAAAACATGGCCGCCAGTGCGGAACGTAGTTTAACATTGGACCCTATGGGAAAATCACATTTTCATCTTTTACTCTAAAACCACTGAAGAAAATTTAACTAAACTTTACAGTAATGATGTACTAAAGGTCCTTTATGAAGATTGCTTATTTTGTTCCGATCAGATAAACAACATGGCTGCCAGCGCGGAACTAAATCATGGCCCCCCCCCCCACTGCAGAACATAGTTTAACATTGGAGCCCGGTATGAGAAAGCCATCCTCTTCATTAAATTTTCTTCTCTGAAACTGTTCAAGCAAATTTAACTAAATGTATAGAAGGTCCTTTGCAAAAAATACTCATTCCAAAAGGGTAAGACAAACACAGGTGCTAATGGAGAACTTAAATATTAGACCCCATTGGTAATAAACATATTTTTGGTCATGCATGGTATAGAGGCATTTTGTCAGGTGAGCGATACAGGCTCAGTCTCTGAGCCTCTAGTTGAAATCCATTTAGTTAAAATGTTTGTCCTAAACTAAACAAATGATTTTAGTATAGTTTGCTAGGTAGAATTAAAAAAAAGTTGTCTTTGAGACTTGCAGGAAATTTACCAAAATTGGAATAAAAAAATTCTGGAACCCAATTGATGAAAGAGTTTGTCCTAAATTAAGGAAGCTATTTAAGTATGGTTGCTTAGGTAGAATTCCAAAAAGTAAGTGGTCTCTGAGACTTTCAGGAAATTTACCAAAATGGGAATCAAATATTTTTGAAATCCATTTAGTTAAAATGTTTGCCCTAAATTAAACAAATTATTTTAGTATGGTTGCTAGGTAGAATTCCAAAAAATAAGTGGTCTTTGAGACTTTCAGGAAATTTACCAAAGTTGGAACCGGAATCATAATTCTGAAAGCTTATTGCAAATCTACAGACTATATGCAACAATTCTGCTTAAGATTTTATCCCTAAATCCAAAAATGGAGGAGGAATTTGTGTCACATGCCACCTGTGCAAAATCCACATCTTTGGGCATTTGTCAAAATCAACATTTTGGGGCCTCTTGTTTGCACCAAGATAAAGATGAAAATCCGAAAGATTATTGGGCATCAACAGACTATATGCAACAATTCTACAACAAAATTAAATCCATAAATCCATAAATGTAGGAGTTTGTGTCACGTGCCACATGTGTAAAAATTGACATCTTGGGGCCTCGTTTGACCAAGAGCAATATCAAAAATCCGAAAGCTTATTGCGCATCTACAGACTATATGCAACAATTCTACATCAAAATGAAATCCCTAAATCCAACAAGAGGCTCTCAAGAGCCTGTATCGCTCACCTGGACCATGGCCAATACATAACTTCAAATCAACTTATATGTTAAAGGGTCTCATTTTCAAACTATGTAACTAAACATTTATGTTATATGATCCAACTTTAATTAAACTATTTTCCCTATTGCATGCCATCTTGGATAAGGGATGGATCTGCAGGACACAATTTTAAAGAAAATTAAGTAATGTGCCAAAGTTTATTTCCAACTGGCCAAATGGTTTTAAAGAAGAAGATCTTTGAATGTACTCCTATATTAAACTTTGTTTCCCATTGGTAGCCAATTTGCATAAGGTGCAGACTTGAAGGACATCTGTTTTGAAGTGGACCATCTAAGATACATTAATGTGACTAGCCAAGTTGTTTCAGATAAAACATTCTTTGTATGCTCTTTCCATACAGTCAAGTAATAAATTAAGTTCCCTGCAGATGGCCATGTTGGATGACATTTAGGCATAAAAGTCACAATACATATATATATTATAGTCAGCACCTCATAAGCATCAATTCATAAATGCCAAGTTCCGTTCAAATCCATTCCGGTTAATTTCATTTCAGGTTAATTTCATCAACTGCTCACTAAAGGCTTTATTTACAAATATTTTTAACACTAAGCAGTCAATGGAAGCTGATAATCTACTTCAACATACATGTCAGCAGAGTTCATAGTGATTCACCACTGAAGTCCCAGTAATATACACAATATATTTATATTGGTAAATCATTATAACATCAAATAAGGTAAAGATTAAGAAAGTATTTTTGCAAAAAATTGCAGAAATTTGCACAAAAACACTGTTTTTGCTCTTAATTATGGAAGAAATATTTTTTTTAATGAAGTGATGTAGGGAATTTCTCTAAAGCTTAAAAGAGAATAGTTAACTAAAGAAGATTTGAACACAGAATTTAAAGGGAAATGACCCATAACCATATGGCATTGGGAAAAAAAAAATGGTGAAAAACGCCAATAAATCATACACAGGCCTTTGGATTTTCTACAAAATTTCAGAGTATGTAGATCTTCATATGCTGAACATTTTTTAAATTTACACTTCACCTCTATCTGTTACAGTTTTTGAAATAAAAAATAAAAAATGCACAAATTTTAAAAAATTTACGGAAAAAGGGCTATAACTCTCAGACGGGTTTTCCAATTTTCTTCTGAATTTCAGAGCAGATAGATCTCGGCATTCTGAACAATTTTACTCCTCGTCAGATTTTTGATATCTGCATCGGTTTTTGAGTTATTGGCTAAAAACTGCAATTTACCCCTAGGTTCTATTTTTAGCACCGGCGGCCATGTTTTTCATCGGATCATGATAAAATGAGGATAGTTTGTACAGGACATGTCATAGATGATTACAATAAAGTTTCAAACCAATCCCTCCAGTAGTTTCAGCGGAGAAGATTTTTGAAAGTGAGCTAACGACAGACAGACGCCGGACGGACGACGGACGCATTGTGATGGCAAAAGCTCACCCTGGCATAGCCAGGTGAGCTAAAAATGTAGGAGGAGATTGAGTCACAGATAAAGTGTTACAGATGGAGGGACGGACAGACTGACGGAGGGTATAACATTATCCCCGAACTTTCTTCGAAAGTGGGGGATAATTAGTTAATAAATGTATTTTTTGTTCTCCATAAGAAAAAGTTTCCTTTTATATTTATCTTGTTTCAGATATTCGTTCACTCTTATTATATAAATACCAATTAGATTGTATTTTAAAACTTACCTGAGTTATCGATCTGTTGTCACTTTAAATATATTTTCTTATATCTATTCATTAACTTGTGATGGTAGTCGTGACGTATTATGAAAGTCGTTTGATGACCTTGATATTACAGAAGGTAGCCCATATACCTGTTTGATCCTTGGCCCAGAAAATTTCCCCAATGAAACTTAAACATCATCTAATATTTAGTTGAAACATAACAGAAGGTCAAAGTTAAGCATATATATGAATGAATATGCAAAAAATTTTACGAGGTAAATAATTCAGGGTAAGTAATTAATTTGAGGTAAATTATCAGTTAAAACGCTTCGAAATTGAGAGAATCAAAGAAAAGACAAAAGAGAGATGGAATAGTCCAAGGCTTTTACAAGAATTAAAGAATCTTTGAGGTCAATTAAAGCCTCATAGTAGCTGTAAGTACTGTTAAAATTGATAAAGAAAAGGTCAAATAAAGCTTGATATAGCCTGTATAGTCTTGTTAAGTTTTGGGACAAGAAAAGTCAAATAAAGCCATAGAGAAGCTGTAAGTACTATAATAATTGAGAAAGAAAAGGTCACATAAAGCTCTATAGAGCCTGTATAGTCTTGGTAAGTTTTTGGACAGGTAAGGTCAAATAAAGCCCTACAGAAGCTGTAATTACTGGTAAAATTGGGAAAGAAAAGGTCAAATAAAGCTCTTTAGAGTCTGTATAGTCTTGTTAAGTTTTGGACAGGTACGGTCAAATGAAGCCCTACAGAAGCTGTAAGTACTGGTAAAATTGGGCAGAAAAGGTCAAATAAAGCTCTTTAGAGCCTGTATTGTCTTAGTTTTGGAGAGATAAGGTCATATAAAGCCCTACAGAAGCTGTAAAAACTGGTAAAATTGGGAAAGAAAAGTTCAATAAAGCTCTTTAGAGCCTGTATAGTCTTCTTAAGTTTTGGACAGGTAAAGTCAAATAAAGCCCTATAGAAGCTGTAAGTACTGGTAAAATGTGAAAGAAAAAGTCAAATAAAGGTCTTTAGAGCCTGTATAGTCTTGGCAAGTTTTGGACAGGTAAGGTCAAATAAAACCCTATAGAAACTGTAAGCACTGGTAAAATTTGGAAAAAAGGTCAAATAAAACTCTTTAGAGCCTGTATAGTCTCGTTAAGTTTTAGACAGGTAAGGTCAAATAAATAAACTCTTGTTCAGCGTTGGCAGGCAATGTTAAGGGACCGACCATTTNGGGGGGGGGGGGGGGGGCTATGGTTTTTTTCTAAAAAAATATTTTGGATCTGATTTTATGTGAAAAAAATATTTTGGCTGCCAAAATGATGAAAAAAAATTTTCTGAATGAGGCTTTCTGCCCAAAAAAATAATGTTAATTTTGAAAAAAAATATTTTGTTGATACGCGTGCAAAAAATAAATAATTTGTTTTGCGCGAAGCGCGAAAAAAATTTTCTGTCCAGAAAAAAAACCATAACCCCCCCTCAGGTTAAATGGTCGGTCCCTAAGTAAAGCTCTTTAGATGCTTATATAGTCTTGTTATTCCCCAACATGACAAATGACGGATATACCAAACAAGTAGTTATTTTCGAGGGTACCGAGAAATTGCAAAATTTGCGACCTGTGAAAATAACCACTTATATGGAATATGAATACATATGTCAGTTTGTCAAACATTATGTTTTACATTTTTCATCACAAACATTCCCCACTCTGCCTGAAAAGGATCATTTAATATTTGGCATGCTGCTTTCTTGTACTGAGTTGTACATTGTAAGCATTTTGTGTTGCTCTTTGATATCAACTTCCTGTTTTAGAAACTTTTGAAATTGGTAAGAGTTTGGTTATGCCTGGCAGAACCAAACACCCAACTTATTGTTCAATTTTAGAAAGCAAAGGACAAAACGATCTCTACAGAAGCTGTAGGTTTTGTTGAATTTGGGATAGGAAAGTTTACAAAAGCTCTATAGACCTGTAGGTTACTTATATTCAGGGAGAGAAAGGTGAAATACAGCTCTATAGAAGATTCAAGTTTTGTGAAGTTTGGGACAGGAAAGGTCAAATAAAGCTTTATCATGTCTATAGAAAATGGAAGTCTTGATAAGTTGGAGACAGTGAAGGTTAAAAAAACTGTTTAGAATAAGTATGGGACAGTCAGAAACCCGGTTGATGAAAATTATCTACCCTTTAAATTAGGAACTCTTCAAAATTTAGCCAAAAACTTGTACCTCCAAAATGGACGCGGCAATTTGGACAGGTCCTGAAAATGTTGCTGTAACATTAAAAAATCGTTAAATACCGGGATTATAACAAAACAGATAAGATAGCAAGTAGTTTTTCTTTCAATCTCATTATTACAAAAAACGCTGAAACCAAAAATAACATTACAAAATAGGAGTTGAAGTCGTTGTTATGTCGACCCGGAAGGCATTTATTAACAACTGGTCGATGAGAAAAAAAAATCGCAAAAAATTCAAATCTGACGGTGCGAGAAAAAGCACACATTCGTTCGATCGGCCTTCCCAATTCAAAGTCGATTTTCAAAAAAAATCGAAGCATATGCCAAAAATCGGTGCAGTTTAGAAAATCCGTTGTTAGGGTGAATCCAGGGGAGACAATTGCTTTGTATACATTTTAAAAGGGTGTGTTTGACTTGAAAAAACTAAATCGTGCTGATTTTTTGTTCACTTTTGAATGGCATTGACATTTAAATTTTATGTTGTAATGAGTTCGGATAAGGTTAATAAAGTCAGAACACTAAAATGTGACATTACTTTTATTCAATGGGATATATTACGTGACTGTATCTACGTGCGTGTGTGTTTGGAAAAAGCCTTAAAAAGGGGGTCGTAAATAAGTAGCAATCGTATATGTGTCATTAGAAAAGAAATAACTGTATTTCTAGCGTCAGTGTCGTCGATTTAGCCCATAATGTCGTTTCAATAACAATGGTCAGCTTCAAATTGTGACATAAATTAATTGCAAGTGTACCATGTTTTTAATCAGACTAATAAATTAAGTTCAAGAATATCATTATCCGGCTAGACTTCAGGAAGATTAGACTTTTTTTAGCAAAATAGTGGCCTTTTTGCTTTTTTTCAAGATATAAAACATTACATGTCGTGTTTACTGTAAAAACTGCTAATGCCATAACTGTAAATTGTTTTGAACAACAATGGTGAACAATTTACTTGTTATGCAGATTCCAAAAATATTAAATTCACTTCATAGACCTCTTCATAAATCAAATCAAACCCGTTGGCAAGTCACAAATGTCGACAGCCAGGCAAGGACTACTGACAACCTATAATTGCGCTTTGTAGCTTCCTTTCTGAATGCTCATATCCATGCTCAGGTATGAAGCACACTAGAAGAAAAAAAAACACCCTTTTCTTGAGTGTACGAACCATACCAAAATTAGTCGACAACTCTTTAACAATTTAAGGTGGATTAAAAGACTTTTCACACAGGGCAATGCAAATACTTGAACTATGAAAAAATTGTAACTTGCTACAATTTGTATATACAGAATATTTATTTATAAAGAAATCGTAATAGGACTCGTGACCGGCTCCAAGTTTTAATTCTTTTTTTTTCTCATCGTTGGAGAACCATGAAACCTCTAATCGCACCATCTTCACATACATACTTGTGCATTTTTGTCGAGTTTCTACAATTTTGATATTAAGTATAATACTTTATACTATTGGAATTATTGTCGATTCGGCGATTGACATAGTTAAGGAACATATGTTCCTGTGAGCCTCTTGTTTTTTTCTCTCAATTAGATGGGATTGTATTAAGTACAAATTGTTCACTAGCCCATGTGGTGAGGACTAACTATTTTATTTACGGAAAAATACAAAGATATATGGAGAGCAGGAAACGGAAATTTATTTAACACCAATATGTCAGGACAGATTCAGGATGTTATAATTAGATCGGATGCAATTTAAAAAAAATGACCAATATATTTTTAGACTAATTTTTGGCAAAAAACTCCGATTTTACCCTACTTTTTTGTTTAAGGAGAGGTGAACACCCCTCGCGCCACCCCTTAATGGGAAAGTGTAGACATCTACATCTTGTCGCAAAGGGGGTTGGGATTTGATATCGTGGTATACATTTAATTTTGAATTACATGTATAAGTTAACATTTAAAAAAATATGGTAGAATGAATACGAAAAGATCTTTTCTTGAAGAGGGTTTTTTTTAATTCGTGCCTTAATTTGGTTTATTGTTGGTTTTACATATCTATTTGCAAAGAAGCAAACAAATACAATACTTCAATACGATTCAGAAATAAGAATAATGATGCTTATCCGTCTCCATATGGATGAGATGCCAAAGAAAGCCGAAAATAAATATCAATTCCAAGACTTCATGAAAATGTAATGCAATAAGGTTAAAGAAGAAATTCTAGAAAAAGCAACATTAATTTTGAAGAAGAAATTGTCGGAAAAAAATTTAACAAAAACTCTTGAGGCAAAAGAAAAATAAAAAATCGGGTTTTGTCTTCAGTATTTAAAAAAAACTCCTTTAATGGTTGATCTCTGTGTAGAATAAAGATATTTCAATATCTCGCTTCAAGTTCACAATTAATGTTTTAAATGATATTCAATATCTTTAATTAAAACGTTTTTCTTAGTAACAATAACATGGATTAAAGTTTATGCTTGGCTAAGTGAGACTTCGGTGAACTCGATTAAAAAAATGTTTTTATTCCCGCCAAAATATGTCCAACTTTGAAATTAAATATAAAATCGTGGCATTTATGTGCGAACTTTTCAATGGATGCAAATGAAAGCACATTCTTTCTACTATACCCTTGATTTTTTTCATTAAAAAATAAAAATATGCCAAAAAACGGTACAGTTTAGAAAGTAACCACTGTTATGACCGATGTTTGATAATTTTGTAATAACGATAGCTTTTTATTTTCAGTTCTCTGTGGGATTCATATGAAAAACACCATATCAATATGTGACAAAAGCAACCAAAACATATTTCTAATGAACTTTTAGAAGCGTAGAGAAAACTTCGAAAAATACTTTATCACTTTTTTACCTCGTTATAGGGAGAGTTCCAATTCTTTTGTTCGATTTCAACCGGGTTTCTGACTGTGGGATACTGTACTTAAACTGTAAATCCCGACAACTTTTGGACAGGAAAGGTTAAGTAAAGCTCTATAGAAGCTGTGTGTCACATTAATTTCGGGACAGGAAAAGTCAAATAAAGCTCTAGAAAGCCTGTAGGCCTTGTTAAGTTTGGGACAAGTAACATCAAATAAAGCCCCATAGAAGCTGTAATTAATGAAAGGAAGATAACAGGAAACACTTACAATGGCCGAACATTACAATCACATGTCACGATCAACCAGGGAACTGCACAAGAAAAACAATAAAATGACAAAAGACAAACATAGATAACGATAGGAACTCGGGATAGCCAGACTTGGTACCGGCACTGGCAACAGCCAGCGGTAGGTTAAACCGGTTTATGGGTACCCAAACCTCCCCTTGTAAGTCTTGTTGAATTTGGACAGAAAATAAAGCTCAATAGAGGCCGTTATAGTCTTGCTATATTTTGGACAAGGATAGGAAGAGAAAACTAAAGCTCTATAGAAGCTGTAAGTCTCATTAAGTTTTGGTCAGGAAAGGTCAAATTAAGCTCTATAAAAGCTTTAAGTCTGGTTATGTTTGGAATAATGGAAAGGTGAAATAAAGTTCTATAAAAGCTGTACATATTATTAAGTTTAGGACAAGAAAGGTCACATACAGCTGAACAGAAACTGTAGGTCCTGTTCAGAAGGTCAAGAAAAGCTCATTAAAAGGTGTAACATATGGCAAAGAAAGGACAAACAAAGCTGTAAAGAAGCTGTAAATGGTGAATAAAAGGATATGGAGTAAATGCACATGAGACAAAGTCTCTACAAATACATGGTAAAAAACAAGCAAAGGAACAACGCTTTTATTGTTGTAAGTCTTGTTAAAAAAGCACAGTTCTAGTTACCCTGAGTAGTTATACCCCTGCTTTGAAGGAAAAGGGATTGGGTATGCGGTTTTACCCTTGTCTGCAACAACATTCATTAACCTTTTTTTCTTCAATGGTAAATGATAAAATCTTGACATTTTGTCAAAAGCTTTGTAGGTGGGTTGGTCTTTGGTGGTACATGACAGTTTGCGATATGGCTTTGTCCTTTGGCACAATTTTGCAGGTTAGTGAGCATGCTATGTTTTTGTGATTGGGTCAGATTCTCAGTATATAGTAGGGTTAGGTCAGTGATATTTGGTATTTGGGTTGACCTTAGGACGTACATGATAGCCTTTGTACTTGATCCAAATTTCACGGTGTAGTGACAATGTCAGGTTTCTGTGATTAAGTCCGTTTCTCAATAAGTATGGATTTACTGGTTGATCCATGATATGTGGGTTGGTCTAGGGTAGTGCATGACTGTATGCCATATTTTTTTGCCCTTGATCTCAATTTCATGGTCTAGTGACCGTGCTAAACTATAGTGATTAGGTCAATTTCTCATTACTTTTACTGATAGGTCATTGGTATTTGGTTTGTAAATTGGTTTTGGGTAGTACATGACAGTGTTCCACATTGCTTTTGTCCTTGAACTTATTGGCATGGTCTAGTGATTACCGGTAGTTTCTTGGTAACTGTTTATGGTACGTCGGTGATATTTTGTATGCTGGTAGGTGCATGACTATCTGCCATATGTTTTTGTCCTCGACTTGAACTTAACGGTCTAATGACCATGTCAAGTTTAAGTGCTTAGTTTCTCCATAAATAATAATCGTAAGTTCATTTTATGTGGTATATATAGGTAGGTATTGAGTAGAACATGAGGGTCTGCCATATGGCGCTTGACCTTGACCTCAATTCATGGTCTAGCGACAAAGTTAATCTTTGATCAGATTGTGAATAGATATTTGTTGAAGGTAAGAAACTTAGTATGTAGAGTTATCTTGGGTAGTAAATGTCTGTCTGCCACACTTCTTTTTACTTTGACATCAATTTGATTGTCTAGAGACTATGTTTAATTTCAGTGTATATAACTGTTTGACTTGGGGACTTCCACTTTCGGTGAAGTCACCAGTTAGATGTATTTGTAAATTGATTAGTTATTCAACGGAAGCAGGTGAGGCATGTATTAAGGTCTACACATATTGAGTTTTTGTCTTGCCAGCGACGTCAGCCAGACATAGGTATTACTTTCCGGTTGGGGCGGCAGCGTTGTTAACCTTACTAAAACCAAAATAATTTTCAGAGTATATCACTTATACGCAAGATTGTATGTCAACAGATAAACGGTGCAGCTTTCCAGCATTACATGTGTGAGATGACCCTGTCCTTGTCTTCATGGTTTAATGACTCCACGAAATTGCGGCATAGTTTAACATTTAAGTCTCTTTCCCAGGATTTGAAATGCATAGATCCATTATATTTAGTGTATTGATGTATCTTAGTGGGTACATGCCAGTCTGACACTTGTCAAGCCACTTCGACCTCATTTGCATGGTTCAGTGACCATGTAAATATTGCTAGTTTTGCATTCAAGTCAATTTCTGAGTAATTGTAATGTATAGAGATACCATATTTTATTTAATGTCTCACCTTAATGAGTACATGCCAGTCTGACACCTGTCTTGTAACCTTGACCTCAATTTCATGTTTTTTTTTTATATTCGTGTCCATTTCTCAGCAATGATGGAACCTAGACCCTCCATATTAGGTTTATGGTCACAAATTAATGGGTAAATACCAGTCTGACACCTATTAAGTTACCTTGACCTTAATTTCGTGGTCCATTGACTTTGTATTTTTAGTCAATTTTTCAGCAATTGCTACACTTGTGGTCTCCCTCTTTTGAAAAAAAAAATTATGTTTTGGCCCTCTTAGCAGAAAGTCTGGATCCCTGTTTGTAGGTTGGTGCTTTACTTATCTCATTATATCGTTGGTCTGTGCTTTAGCATGGATTCCATAGACTTTCTGCTACTATGTATATATATGTTGATGCTACGCCCCTACATCATACTCCAGATAGGTGTTACCACTGGTGTTTGTCCCAATGTGGACAGAAAAGATTTACTGGTAAGGTAGGCTCATGCTATCATCAGTTTGTGCTTTACTTTGATCATATTATCATTTGTTGGCGCTTTCCACTTTGTTCTTGTAAATGTATCTGAATTTGATATACTTTACAGGTATAAAAACAAGTTACATGCAATAAGATATACAATGAATCAACTTTAGTAATAATGTTCATATATTTTACAGGTAAATCAAGTTTTTACTGTACTACTTCAAAATGTTTTAAGGGAAACTGATGAAACAGGTACAGGGAAGGAGTAGCCAAAATGTATCGACAATCAATGTATTGCTATATTAGACTAACAAATAATACCATTCTTTAGGATCTTAAGAAACTTTGAAAATACAGTTGAATGTGCAATTTCATTTTACTCAAATCTAGATACACTTGTTATAGTTGATATAGGGACACAATGAATGACTCTGAAGTATTGGTTCAAATAAAAAATCAAACGGAACCAGATGATATTTGTGATGAACGGATTGATCAAAATGAAATTGAATCAGCTGATGTGTGTGGTGAACGGATAGATCAAAATGAAATCGAACAAGATGATGAGTGTCATGAACGGATGGACCAAAATGAAATTATTAAACCAGAGGATGTGTATAGTGAACGGATTCATCAAAATGAAATTGAATCAGATGATGAGTGTCACGAACGGATGGATCAAAATGAAATTAAACCAGAGGATGTGTATAGTGAACGGATTGATCAAAATGAAATCCAACCAAATGACGAGTGTGTTGGACAAATAGATCAAAATGAAATAAAACAAATCAATTTGTGCAATGAACTGACCAGTCAGGTTAAAATTGAAAGAAATGATTTAGGTGGTGACTGTGGTGATGGAGAATCAAGTGATGAAATCACAAAGGAACAAAGTACTGTGAATAACGATGAACTGGGTGACCAGAATGTCTCTCTACAGACTTCAAAGAAAATAAACTCTAATTGTCACAAATGTAATGCTTGTGACAAAATGTACGATAACAAAAGAAGTTTACAAAGGCACATAAAAACACACATGGAAGATAAACCCTATGTTTGTGGTTTATGTCAGAAAAAGTTTATACAAAATTGTGATCTTCAGAATCATATGAGGGTCCACACGGGTGCCCGACCATTTATGTGTCATGTATGTGGTCAACAGTGTAATCAACGCCATCATGTAAACATACACATGAAAACACATACAAATGATAAACCTTATAAATGTGACGTCTGTGGTAAAGACTTCGCTGTGAATTATAACCTACAGAGACACAAGAGAACGCATACTGGGGATAAACCATATAAATGTAATGTTTGTAGTAAACAGTTTAGTCGAGTTTATCATCTAGAAAGGCACATGAAAATACACACCGGTGACAAACCTCATAAATGTGATATATGTGGTGATTGTTTTGGTGATGAGCGGAATTTACAAAAACACACGAGAAGACACACTGGTGATAAACGTTATCAGTGTGAAGTGTGTGGAAAAAGAACCATTGAGAAATGTGATCTAATGAAACATATGAAGACACATAAATGAGAAGACAAGATATAAATAACAAAATACTGAAGTTACTGTAAGGTAACTTACATGATTTTCTGTTGCAATGATTGCTGATTATTCAAGACATGTATACATGACATTTTGTTTTCATGGTTCCTGATTATTTCAAGATGTGCTATATTTGCTGGCAATATCTGTCATTCTGCTACTATAGTTATTGATTGTTTCAAGCCATGTTATATATTTTGGCAATATATGTCATTCTGTTACTAAAGTTACTGATAATTTTATGTTTGTCATTTTTAGTTCGCTCCAATGAAGTTGAGGGGGGACTATTGGAGTACCCCCGGCGTCCTGCAGTGTAGGGTCATCAAACTTTGCATGCAGGTGCATCTTGGGTTAATTCACAGCCTCCAAGGAAATTAGGTCTCTCTGACCTATATTTTCGGTTTGAGTGGCTTGTATTCAAATTTACATTTTAGTTCATATCTCAGTTACTAGACATAGTACAATAATCCAACTGTGCATATGCATGCATCTCTGATGGTAGGTCAGCATCCAGGCAAAATTAGGTCACTTTGACCTATATTTTCCGCTTGAGTGGCTTACATTCAAGTTTACGTCCGAGTTCAGATCTCAGTCACTGTACATGGTAGGATCATCTAACCTTGCATATGCATTCATCTCTGATGGAAGGTCAGCATCTAGGCAAAATTAGGTCACTTTGACCTATATTTTCCGCTTGAGTGACTTACATTCAAGTTTACGTCCAAGTTCAGAAGTAGTTAACTATGGGGAAAAGCCGTAGGTTTTCAAAAAACGTTTTT
>MJUU01057635.1:26389-46224 GCA_002080025.1 Modiolus philippinarum | reverse complement strand
TAAAACACAAGCTTTAGGAAAAGCTTTAAGAAACAAGCTTTAGTAAAAACGTTTATTCCCCCCTTTTCACGAAACAATAAAAATCCATTGATATTAGGTACCAAATATTTATGCACACATTCAGCAACTTCAAAATAGTGCTATCATAAGCTACTTATGCTGTATGTATTTATAATACAGTTCAACATAAAAGCTTTTATATTACGTTTCTTTTTGTTTTCTTAAGTTTTCTTTTTATCAAATTGGAGATTTCAAATCCAATGCTTGCCGTAGTCAATTGCAAGAGACATTTAATTATATGTCTCTGCCGTAGTGCAAAGTATGAACTCACGAATTGTTCTATAACATAGTTTTCTTTAGTATGGCATTTGGAACGAATATGACACCAGTGTCAAAATCTACTCTTCATTAAAAACCTTTTAACAAACGAATCGGGGAAGAAATCGGGTAAGAATATGTGAATCCGCTGAGATGAATTGGCGAAAACAAAAGGTCGGTGGTTCCGGGGGTAAGGAGCCCATTTTCTGGATTTTATCTATTTTAAATCATTTTATTTCATCTTTTTTTTTCTTTTTTTTATGTTATCATTTATTTCTTTTCTTTTTTTTCGGCAAAAACGCAATGGTCAAAAATTGAAATGCTAATTTGATAAACAGTATTTTCAATTTGTTTTTGACATGATTACAATTATTTTCACCATTATTTTGTATTTTCACAGATCCCAGCCGGTGGTTTAGGTGCAATAGAATACAGCATGCAGTAGTAAAGTCAATGCATTTTTCTCAAAATAGCATTTAATTAATTAGCTTTTATTTGTAGTGGTTTTTTTAAAGATAAATTTATAAATTATCATTTGTTTTAATTTTATTGGAACTCTTAATTATTCATGTCAAAAGATTTATTTAATTCTTCTATGGTGCGATCTGATATGAATTGATAAAGGTGTATATCAATACACAAGTAACAATTGCATGTTTAAATGTTCCTGAATGTTTGGGTAAGTCAAACCATAGATTTATAACAGATTTATAAATTTATGGTCAAACAGCAAACAATTAACTGTATGTTGCTATCAGTGATACCCTTTTACAATAATAATGAAATTACTTTATTTTTTTTCAAATATTGTCGATCTTTGCACTAAAATGGAAGCAAGAATAATGCATTTGTTAATTTCGAAATTTATATAGCAAAAAACCTTGTTCAATCAGCTATCCAATGGTAGGATATTCGAATATATGCAAAAATGTTTAGTATTTTTAAAAACATTTTAAAAATTACTCCCCATTCCAATTTTACAATATTTTATAAAGATAGTTAAAGATTGATAGGACTGAAAAGACAATAAAAATGAAAGCAAGAATTCATAACCCAATATTAATATAAAATATATCATTAAAAAGAGGAGGAATAGAGGAATTTAAATATAGGATATTCCAATCGATTATTCCATTAGAAAAGGGTTAAATTGTCTTATAAACTTATATTTACGTGCAAAGTCTTTATCTATATTTTACCCGATAGTGATAGAAAATCCGCGCATGCGCAGCGAGACCGAACTAATTGTTGATAATGTTTCCCGCCTTTTTTGGTGGCCATTTTGAAATGGCGGTGAACGAACAATTTTTAACATTGGTGTGAATTTGCGACATCAATATCCATTTGGAAACCAAATTCTATTGAAATTGGACAATGTTAAAATTTCCCGCCTTTTTTGGCAGCCATTTTGAAAATGGCGGTCAACAAACAATTTTCAGCATCTGTTTTGAAGTCGCAACATCAATATCCACTTGGAAACCAAATTTCATTGAAATCGGACAATGTTTAATTTTCCCGCCTTTTGTGGAAGCCATTTTGAAAATGGCGGTCAACGAACAATTTTTAACATTGGTTTGAATTTGCGACATCAAAACCTATTTGAAAACCAGATTCCATTGAAATGGGACAATGTTGAATTTTCCCGCCTTTTTTGGCGGCCATTTTGAAAATGGCGGTCACTGAACAATTTTCAGTATTTGTTTTGAAATCCACTCGGAAACCAAATTTCATTGAAATCGGACAATGTTGAATTTCCCCGCCTTTTTTGGAAGCCATTTTAAAAAATGGTGGTCAATGAACAATCTAACACCAGTTTACAAGTTGCCATAGCACGGCAAACATTTTAATCAATTTACACTTAACCTTTATCTTTTCATATACTCGATCAGTGCGTTTGGGTACAGATCATAATGTCATGGCGTAGGAAATAGTTCGGTATTTCGCGACTTTTTATCAGTTTAACTCACCCTAGATCAATTATCTGAAAACACATAATTTAAGAGTTGTATTTTTACTAATGATTTGAAGCGATTTGTTAATGTTTTGATAGTTACTACTACAAATATTTATACACCGCCGTTTCCTCAGTATCAGGCGGACATATTATATTGTTAACAAGTTATAAATAGCATAAACGATGTGTACTTTTAGACTTTTTATTTACTGATTAATTTTGAGATCTATGTCTAGTTTGTGAATCAGTTACTTATAGCAACATTATTTCATTTTATATCAATTATTTTAGAAATAAAAGATATGGAATGTCTTTCCGTATAGCTTTAGTTCACGGTAAGATTTGAAAAATAAAGTCATTAATAGTAATTATAATTATGAAAAAAAAAACAGCAAAACAAAACTGAAATAGAAAGGACCAATATGCTCGCAAATATCTGTCCAATTGATGATGTTGACAGGCATAAAATTCAATTAAAATCAATTAAAAAAATGACTGTATTATCTAGTACTGGTGCAATTTACCCCCCCCCCCCCCCNTTTCCTTATTGCTAAGAAACAGTAAGGGCTAATGGTGATCCCGGAAGAATGCAAAGAAACGAACCCTATAAAAGTGAGAAAAAAAATCATAAATGTATATGCATCTTTTTCGTTAATTTTTTGTTTATTGTTTTGTTTGAAAATGACCCTTTTCATAATTGTACAGGTATGTGAACAATCGAGTATCCTTGGGTATGGGTTTACCCATATCTTTTCTTGTCTAGTGATGGATATAAAAGACGACAAAATATGAAAATTTGAAAATTCCCGACTCCTACAAAGATTTTTGGATTTTCTTCAAAATTTCAGGTTGGGTAAATCTTGATATGCTGAACCTTTTTGCAATTTTTACTTGACCTCTATCTGTCACACTTTTTAAATAAAATAAAAAAATATATTAAAATTAAGAAAATTTCATGAAAAATGGGCAATAACTCCAACACTAGTTTTCGGATTTTCTTCAAAATTGCAGGGCGGGTAGATCTTAACATCTTAACGTATGTTTTGTAGTTATTTTAAAATGATTTTGTAAATTAAGCATTTATCAACATAAATAAGTGTCATAAATTGATCTTCATATACCGTTTATTTTTTAAAGTAAAACAATTTGATGTATTATGAAGATATTTGCTACATTGCACACTGCATACCTGCAATTTGGACAAAATATGGATCGCTTACAATTGGTAAGTGCAGCATGTATTTTGGTAAGTGCTGCAAAAGATGGCTGACGCGCCCCTCTTCGGCAACCAAAGGTCAGTAGTTGAGAGTGTCTTATCGTTCTTGATTTGCACAGAGTATTCTTCAAATATTGCGTTCGGCTCCCCTCCTATTTGAAAATCGATACATGTATTTACTCTAATTCAAATAACGCTTTCAAGAAAGCTATTGAAGGAAAACCGGCGAGGGGTAGGTCAAAATTTTGAACACGCAAATTTCATCTTTGAATTTCTATACATCCAACCCATTATATATTACGTTTGTAGTATGGAATTGGTGCTTGATAAGGACGGATTGATAAACTAGGGTAATTCAAATTGCCCCCGAATTTTCGTTGCAAGGTTATAAAAAATTATGCAGTTTTATAGGCACCTTAAGAAATACGATACGGGTAGCACTATAGAATATTAATTCACTTATCAGATAACACATTAGACCGAAAATCTAACTTGTGCTTCATCAAATACTAAGATTGCAAATCTATCTACATTTTTTATGTATAAACTGGCTGTTTAAAAGGCCGGTAATGAACAGCTTCGATTGTATATTGTAATGATTTGATGTAGGTGAAGAGAACAATAAAAAAGATTGTAAATTAATGTTAATTTTCTTTTTCCTATTTCCATGTTTCATTGTAAAAAAAGAATAAAAAATCATAAGGAAAGGAATTTTTTATTCTGATTATCAATATAAGAAAATAATGAAAATTTCAACAGCCAAGATTTTAGTTGCTACTTTTTTATCATTTTAATTCGCAAAAACGTTTTGGAGACGGTATTGTGAGGTCATTTTAAAGAAAAAAAAAGGTTTTGATTTTCGATTTTCACTCTGTTCAAACTCAGTATTTCGTAGTGTAAGCTGGCTATTTTCAAACATGATTCACAGCAGACTGGAACATTTACAGCAACATTGTTCAATAAACAATGAAAGGATATGGAGTAAATGTACATCAGGAAAAGTCTCTCAGTACAATTACATTTAGCTTGAAGGAACTAAGTCTTCTTGACATAAATAAAGCTTTCCATTCGCAGTTATGGACATTTTTACACATATATTTTGATATTTTGCATTATACAAATATTTGCTCCATTCTGTTATTCTTTCTGTTCCTTCTCGTTCATTTTCAATAATCCAGAACAAAATACAACGCTGCTGTCACCTTCTGCTAGTTAAATTCTCGGCTTCAAACCATGTAGTCTTTCATTTTTCTTCGAAAAAGGATAAATAATGCAGAAATATTCCAATAGAATTGCAATGTATTGCACTTACCAATTTGGCGTACACCGCACTGCACTTACCAAAATTTGAAGTTATGTCGAAAATAAACAGAACGACAAACAGCCTTATGAAAAATGAATCTTCGACATGTTTTCCCATCAACAAGCACCAATTCCATACTACAAACGTAATATATAATGGGTTGAATGTATAGAAATCCAAAGATGAAATTTGCGTATTCAAAATTTTGACCTACCCCTCGCCGTTTTTCCTTCAATAGCTTTTTTGAAAGAGTTATTTGAATTTAAGTGCATATTCATATAACGTCTAAAAACAGCGCCGGACAAACTTGGAAATCTTGCTTATCCTGAGGAACATATAAGATTTCCAAGTTTGTCGTCAAGTTAGACGTTATATATGAATTTTTTACTGGTATTTCCTTCTTAAAGAAGATTCTTGGAGCTTATTCCGCCTCTTAGCTGAGTTTTGGGAATTAGCGATTGACAAAAAAAAAATGTGAACTCATCATACCCTTCTTTTGGATGACACACAAAGACTTCTCAGTTTCTGTTTTGGTTTGTGTATTCTCACCAGTTATTTATTTCATTTCATTTCATTTCATATGAAACTTATGATTTTTTCCCTCCCATCTGCTCCAGCGAGATCCATCAACTGCGGGCCCAGTGGGTAGGGGCCGGAAATTAACCATCCAATCTTCGGTCTTTTACCCCCTTCTGAGGGAGTAAATTTCGGCATCGGTTTTCCAATCTTTAGATCCGAGTTGCACTGACGAGGTGTAAATTCATCAAAATCGGCCTATCAGCAACAGTGAAATTCAAATATAGTGTTGCGTGTCACTCAGATTGTAATGGTCGAATTCCTCAGTGGAAAGATTTTATCGATAAATGGATAATTCTAACTCATTTGGTGTTTGACATTAGACGCATATAAATATAAGCTGTCTATAAATTCAGTCAACGTGGAAACTTGTCCATCTCCCCGGATTTGCGAATATTTACGCTAATGCAGGGCCTAAAAATTAAAATATAACGGTCTATCGTAGGAACCCAACGGGGTTAGAATTAGAGAAATGAATATCGAGATTGTCTTCCCAACGAGGGATTTGGCTGTTCTTCGAATGCACAGATATTACAGACAGATTACACTGCCCACGCCATCTCTTTGGGAGACTCGAAAGGGATGTAAAACAGGGTGAACCACAAATTTATTTGACACGTAATGTGACACTTAAGTATATTAATTAACCGAAAGTTTAACAAGTCTCCGCTGGTCTAGTGCAGGTAGCGTATCAGACTTTTGAACCCTTAAAACCTTAACAGAAGGGTTTCGAATCCCACTGGAATCAACAAAAATTTAATATTTAATATTAAAAGACTTAGGATTTGGATTGATAAAAAAGATAGAAAAAAAAAAAAAAAAAAGGATTAATGTCATTTTTTAAAACAAATTTTGTTGCAAAATTGCAGTTAATTGCATATATCGGTCCATGATATACCATAAAAACGAAGCACAAATAAGATGTTTTTGGAAAATGACACATAGAAATTTTTCGTTTTATTCGGTCTTCCAATTGTTTTGATATAATCTGCACTGATGAGACTTGTTGTCGAAATGGCCATATGCAGAAGATAAATTAACTGCAATTTTGGGTACTTCATTGGAACAAAATTTGTTTTAAAAAAACAAGAGGAAAGCTGTCAATGTGACAGCAAACCGGGTTTTCTTTTACATGGACAGTATATTTTACATATGGGTTGACCCTGAATATTTGAAATGTACTTATAATTTTCATTTATTTTCAATGTTAAACCTTCCACAAAAGTAGCCTATTTAAAAAAGTTCAGCAACCTGTCCATTAAACTGTGGGAGATTTGCTCCGGACAAATGATGTACCCATAAATTTGCTCCGGACAAAGGGGGTATCCTACTGTTAAAAATTTGACATAAAAATGACAAAGTTCAACAACTCATATTTTTGACATAAATGATCGAAAATCAAAATCAAAATATCATTCACACCTTTGATATATGTACAACTGATCTGCAAAATAAAAACTTCCTGTCTCCAATACTGTTGGAGATTTGCTCCGGACAAAGGGGATACCCTATTGCTAAAAATTTGACGTAAAAATGACTAAGTTAAACAACTGATATTTTTACATAAATTATCAAAAATCAAAATCAAAGTACCATGCACACCTTTAATATATGTACAATTGATACGCAAAATAAAAACTTTCTGTCTCAAATACTGTAGGAGATTTGCTCCGGACAAATGATGTAACCATTTGGCAGCCGCCCGCCCGCCATTTTCACCATTTCAGTAACCGGATTTTTCCGATGGAAAACCCGGTTAAAAATGAAATTAATCATTTTGGCTTGAATCATCTGCCTGTGATGTATTTTTCTATCCTTTTTATCAATCCAAATCCAAAGTCTAAGTCTTTTAATATTAAATTTTTGTTGATTCGAACCCCTTCTGTCAAGGTTGTAAGGGATCAAAAGTCTGATACGCTACCACTAGACCAGCGGAGACTTGTTATAAGTTCGGTTTATTAATTGTCACATTACGTGTCAAAATAAATTGGTTTACCCTATTTCACATTCCTTTGCTCTTCCACAGAGAAGGCGTAGGCAGTGTAATCTGTCTGTAACCTGTCTGTGCATTCGAAGAACAGCAAAATCCCTCGGTGGGAAGGCAATCTTGATATTTATTTCTCTAATTCTAACCCGTTTGGTTCCTACGATAGACCGTTATATATATACTAATAAATAAAAAATATAAAAAATAAGAAAAGGGATATCATTTATTCAATACAATTAGTTACAACAGTCCCGAATTATCAAAACTTAGTTTGTACTTCAGCAAACTTCTGAACAACAAGAAAATATAGTACAATCGGCCTTCAAACAAATAAATGTTCTTCGAAAACTAAAATTCACCCCTTCGAAACGAACTTTAACAAATATTTATCTTACATATGTAAGACCCTAAATGGAATATGCATGCGAGGTATGGCATGGGTGTTATAATAAAGATGCTGAAAAGCTTGAACATGTCCAATTAGAAGCTGCACGTATAGTAACAGGCTACCAAAATTTGCTAGTAAAGAATCACTATATTTTGAAACTGGTTGAGGTCCTCTAGTAAATAGGAGACAATGTCGAAATATAACAACCTTCTATAAAATGGATCATAGAATGTGTCCTGAATACCAGAGTAATTGTCTCCCTCCCCTAACTTCCGATATAAATGCATATAAGGAGGTTTGCTCCTCATGTTTTGGGATTTTGGTCAGATTTTCGGAATCCTCGGGTTTTATCCATCTAAAAGCATTATAATTTTTTGCCCATTGACCCCCTTATTTTTTTCCATAATTTCATTTTACACATCTTTGTGAGCATTTTGTAAAAAAATTATTGAATTCTATTTATTCTGTCACATTCATTCATGGTCAGACATTGTTAATGTCAATCCTATGAAAAATCAGAGGAGTTCGGTTTCCCGCCAAATTTTCAATCACTTAAATCTCAAAAACTAGATCATCAACCTATCATTTTTTTTCACTTAAATTGTTTCTTTTTAAATTTTCTAACAAAAAATCATGTTTATTTGAAATCCTATTTATTTTCAAATTGAGTAGCGAACCCCCATAATGTAAGGACAAGTGATAACTATGTTTCTCCTACATGGAGGTTAAAAATTTCGACAACTCTTTTGTCTCGTCGTCTGTTAGACTTTGGGAATAAATTAGATTCATGAATGTGTGCATTATCAATTTTCAAAAAACGAATCAAAACGGAGAGTCTTAAAGCTCCAGAGTACTATGGTGAAGGTCCTAGGAAATTGAATATCTTACATACCATGCAGACTTAGGTATCAGTGTAGCTCACTAAATGCAGATTTAAAAAGAATAAATGTTATAAGTAATCCAAGCTGTAATTGTGGATCCCCATATGAAGATGCTTTCCATTTTTTCATCGAATGTCCGTTGTACATAAACAAGAGAACAATCTTGCTCTGTTGGTATTGATATTAATGATTTTCAAATCGAAATTTTACTTTTCGGAAATGATGACTACGATGACCAGACAAACTCGGCTATATTTCAATAGGTTCGATCATATATCAATCAAACTAAACAATTTTAGTTATAAGTCAGGTCTAGATCTCAGCCAAATTCTTCTTTTATCTAATTTTTTATCGTCTTGATTTTCTATTTTTCAAATCATTGTTTCAAAAAATGTAAATTATTACGTTAATTATTATTTGCCTTGCTGTCGTTTGATTATACTTATATTGTAAGGAGAGAACTTGCACTAAGTTGGTATAACTTGTGTTCAATCCTTTTGTTTATTTGCAATAAAATATTATTAAACTAAATAAACTTAAAACTGAACAACAACGGAATACGAAGGAAAAAAATGCATTTGATAATTCAGCTGTGTACTTCAAAACTGGTTCTTAACAAAACGGCTACATAAATCGACAAGCCATTTCCTGTATTGAAAGTTTAAGCATGAACTTTTAATATGTTAAAAGAATTATTTGAAAATTAAGATGTGGAATTTTAAACATAACAAATTTTACATACAAATGCACTAGCATTACCGACCGGAACTCACCAGTAAGTGATAATGGGAGCTAACTGTGCATTATAAAATTTGACTAAAATGATCCTTTGAATTTTAATCATCATGGGGGGTTCCGGCATACTATGAATGCGTAATGTTTTGGTCATAATCGTGTATATCTATAGATAGTTTTTTTCTGAAATTGTGGATTCCCTATGTTTGGGTTTTAGTGCTGCTGGTGAGGAATTAATTTCCGAAATGGCCATACAGCTCATTAAAATTATTACAGTTGGAGTGAAGATATGTTTTAATGGTCTCATGTTCGTTTACTCCATATCCTATCGTAAAATATTTAATACATGAGTTTGAGATGCATGCTCTTTATTTTTCTTAGATATGTTGTACTTGTACATGAGATTATATCTCATGTGTACACCTTGTTTATAACTTTTATCTAAATTATGTAAATTCTAAAACCTTAGGTTTTACTCCCTCCATCGAAGTTTTGTCCTTAGCTCTATTTGATTTTATTGATTATTCGTATTTCGTTTGGTTTTATGCATTTTAACATTTTGTGAAATGTGGATTCCCTATGTTTGGATTCTAGTGCTGCTGATGAGGAATTAATTTCCGAAATGGCCATACAGCTCATTAAAATTATTGCAGTTGGAGTGAACACATGTTTAATGGTCTTATGTTCATTTACTCCAGATCCTATCGTATAACATGTTCAAGCTTCGGAACTCTCTTCGAAGGCTTTAAAGGTAAGCTGAAACTTTGATATGATGTTGACGAGATATGCACCTTTCGGAAAATATATGGTAATCATGATAAATTGTCCAGACAGATTTGAATATGGGGAAATTCAGTTGAAATTTTAAAGAAATGAGTTGGTGGTTGTGTGAATGCTAAATGATTTGGTATTGGTGCGTTTCAAAGCTGCAGAAATCACTGTTGCTTTAACCTTTTCACATAAGTGCATGTTTCTCAAATTTTGATTCTCACGACTGAGTCAATTATAACTCCTATATCTTTCTCATGATTTATTCTCTCAACTTATTGACCTAGTTCTTTGTATATTCGCTTTGTTCATGGTTAGCCCTTTCCTTATTCTCATGTGTTAGCGTTTTTCTAGATGAAACTTCGGTAACAATTAATTGCTCTGATTTTTCAGTTTAATCAAACCTTGGAGATCATACAGTCAGCCCGACTAGATTGTAATGTTATGGAAAAACTGATTAAAAATCACTGAATGGTTGATCACATGCATGCCAAGTAGGTGTTCAGCAGTAGACAGTTCGGATTCCTATCAGGTGGATCAACTACATTGCAACTATTGAAAGTACTAGATGAGTGGACAGAAATACCCGACAATACTGGTAGTATTGATTCTGTTCACATGGATTTCATGAAAGTGTTTGACAAGGTTCCCCAGAATTATAAAAAAATGCGGCATTGGAAAGAAAACTATAAGTTGAATCCAGGACTTCTTGTCAAGCAGAAAAGAGAAAGTCACTTTTCATGGAGCATAAACAAAATACTACGAAGTAACAAGGATGTTCAACAAGCTAAAGGCAGTGTGCTTGTAAAGATTTTGTTTGTGATCTACATAAATGATATGCCAGATTGTGTGGAAACAGCATCCCATCTTTTTGCAAAAATTAATAAGGAGATGAAAAGCCCAGAGGATAGTAATAGTCTGCAGAAAAATATAGATAGTTTGAAAGATTGGTTCAACATCTAGCTTCTTAAGTTCCATGCATCCAAATGAAAGTACTTATGTCATGACTGTAACTAACAGAAGTTCAGGTCAAGTTCAACCATAGATTGAGAATACATAGAGTATGAGATAGCTTTGCAGAAATCGTCAAACGAAAAAATACAGGAGTGTCTGTACATAACATTTAGTAAGCAGGTTAATAAAGCAAATAGTATTATGGGCCTATAATAAGGACCATGATGCTCATACCTAGATGAGCTAAGCTTTGAGTATCTCTTCCAAACACTGGTAATGGCACATTTACAGTATGCAGCAGCATTTTGGTCACCATTCAAATTAAGAAATATAGAAATCCTAGAGGATGCATGTACAAAAAAGGGCAACAGGCAAGTGCCGTCATTAAAAGATCTGGGTAAGATTAAGAAAATTGAAACTACGGACACTATCTATACATGTGCATACATGGGGACATGATCGAAACGTTCAAAATGATATTGGGCTGCAGGCTTAATAATATTAGAAAACATTATTTCACTAACAGAGGGGTTGAAGTATTGAACAGCTTACCCGAGGCAGTTATTACAGCAAAAACTGTATAACGGTTTGAAATAAATCAAGATAAGTACCGGGAATATCAAAACATCAAATAACGATTTCAATGCCAACTGTTTGGACTTGAAACATAGAAAGATCAAAAGTGACAAACAGTCGGAACAAAGAGACGAGTTTACAATTGGTGAATTTTCCTGGTAAATCTTGACGTTTAGATATAGATTTTTGGACGTTGCAATATTACGTGACGCAATTTACTCCGAATGGGAACAATTCATTCAAAAACAGAAATCGGAAATGGGTCTATTGTGAATGAAGAAGTGTTGGATATATAGTGGTTGGTGAAACAAGCGTCCACAGATATCCTATCCTATCCGTATTCCGTATGGAACTAATACTGTTATATTTGGTAGTAGTACATGGGGACTGCTCAAGTCGTATTTCACTGATTAAGGGTATGCTCAAGTGCTTATTTCGCTGATCACTTCACAGCTCGTGTGCTCATCTCGGAAATATTGCCGAAACCGCTGCTACTGTGTGGTGGGAAAAACGACAAATTCACTGTTTAAGGGTATGTTCACATGCTAAATTCACTGCTCAAGCTGATCATGTTGATGCTCAGTTGCCTACTCACTTGCTCGTTTTTACTGCTGGCGTGCTTATCTCGAATATTGCTGCTGCTGCTTTGCGATGGGAAAAGTGACAAAGTCGCTGTTTAAGGGTATGCTCAAGTGCTCATTTCGCTACTCACGCGGATCGTTTTTATTGCTCGCGTGCTCATCTTTGGGAATTTTCACTGCTCACGTGTCCAACTCGGGAATTTGAGAGGACAGGAGGATTGGGCCTTAAAAGGAAAGGAGGAAAAAAGACATCACAAGAGTGAAACACATTTGAAAAACAAAATTAAGGAATCTCACAGCCCTCATTCACAACCCATGACTGCTTCATGACAGGGAATATAAAATATGTGTATATCTGTAATTTAGTTGTTTATTTATTGGCTAATGAAAAGAAAAGCATATAGATACAGAAAACAAAGGGAGATAACTCAGATGGGAATGAATAACCAAAAGAGTTAAAGCAAGGACGTCCTTGGTTAAAGGGTACTGTGGATGCATTATTTTCGTGGGTTCCAATTTTCGTGGTTTTGCTAAAATTCATATATTCCTGGGTTCCTAAATTCGTGGTTTCAGACTTTCGCCATTGAAAGGTTATGGGAATTTTGTGTTTCGTTGGGTTTTTAATTTCGTGGTTAGAGTCAACAACGAAATCCACGAAAATTGGCTCCCCACGAATAATAGTGCATTCACAGTATTTCAAAAGAAGAAGACAAATCGATATAAATACCAACGCAAAGGCTTGGATAAGGCTATATACATACATGTGTACTACTCAACAAATGAAACGATGCACAGATTTTATCTAAAATAATATGTTACTTTCTAGCAGAAAAACCATAACTCGTAGACAAAATGTATTTTTTGCTTGTAAGAGTTAACATCATGCCCGAAGATTTCTCTTACAATTTCTGAACCATTTCTGGTCACGGTAAAGGTCATAATCCGGAATTTCTGTTTGCAGGCGTTAATAGCGAGTATGTCCAAATTTTCTTTTAACCAAACCATCACATTTTCGAACCGGCTGAAGTCAAATCTCTGTTGCTATGTTGACCTATTTTCCGTTTTCAACTACCGATCTCATTACGGTAAAACGCGTGTTATGCGATCTTGATGTTGTGACGTCTCACCGGACCTGCTGCCACGTGATTTGTCATTTGATAAGCATATTTTCTTTGGATTCATTGATAATCTTTAGTTTGTTATTCTTTCCTCATAGCAATGAATTTCGAGGGAAAAAAATCAAGTTCAACGGTCTGACTGTGCAAAGTCGTTGTCAATGTTGATTTTGGATTGAACGGGGCATCGAAATGAAACTTTGTTTGCCACTTTTTAAGACGGCAAATTGTAAACATGATTAAGTGTCCAAATTATGGGCATCAAACAATTAAAATTATCCATTAGTTAACGGTGAACTGGATCATCTGGCGAAAAAATTACAATTCCGGATTTTCATCGTATCCGTTTCGGAATTATTTAAAACTTGAATAAACAAATGCGTTTTGACGTTGAATACATTTATACACTAAAATAAAAAAAAATAAATTGCGAAATACAAAAATATTGACAAAATTAATTGTGTATAGTTTCATTTGTTGAGTAGTATATGTTAGACAATAGTACAGAAAATACATAGAAAAATTAAAGCACTGGGAAAAAATCAGATTAATAAAATTGAGATAAAGTACAAATACAAAGAATAAGATTCATATACGCAATAGTTATTCAAACGATCAAACAACACAAAAGTTGATATCAAAACAGGACAAAAACAAATGAACATACAAAAAGGTCTTGGTGTAAGAGTGAGACAAAAATAAACTGAATGGGGATAATCCCATCGGCAAAGCGTCCCATCCCTCTCACACCGCTTCACTACGCTTACGGTGCTTGTTGCTTGGAAGTAGCGTTTATGGACGATAATATAAAGAAAATGGGCGTGGTTAATTAGCCCAATTACATATTTAATCAAACTGAACGCTTTTACATTGATTGTATGGGATCTTAGGTGACGTGCTTCACTAATGTTGTTCCATTGTTCCAAAAGATATTCTACAATATTGTATCCTCTTGGAACAAATGCTAGCAGAACATCTGTTCTGTGACAACACTTGAGTAGTAAGAAAATGACAATTCTGCCACAAAGCCATTTTCAGGCAGAAATCCTGCATAAAATCCCGGTCCCCAGCCCCGGGATGCAAATGGGTATTTAGCGAGTATTTTCTGCTGAAAAGTGCTGGGTGGCAAGGTACCTGGGACGTGGAGCGTCCGGCCACAAAAATAAAAAAGATAAAAAATTCGGAAATCTAATAAATCATGGATTCCGAATCTCAAAAGATGGATTTCTGCAATATCCCGCTGAAAAGGAAGAAGGGGCAACTTTGCAAGGGCAAACCGGGGAAAGGTGGACTTTGCTGGAGGCACTGCCTGCAGCATCGTCTTTACTATCAGGAGATGAGACTTTGGGAGTTGGAGGTCCGGCCACCAAAATAGATTAAAAAATTCGGAAACCCAATAAATTATGAATTCCGAATCTTCTCAAAAGACGGATCAGCAAATCCGATTGCTAGGTCCCGGGCGGGAAGAGAGCGACGACGAAGTGAGAAAGAGGGCACAGGCTCAAAGGGAGGCCAGACGCGATCCGATTCTGAGGTGGCGCGACCTGCCTTGGGAAATATTCCAAGTGATGGGGGTCAAGGACACGAAAAGTCAGTATGTGGACGGCATGATTCTGACGATGAAGAGGAAAGGGGTAGAAACCAAGGTCTGGGCGTGCAGCAGGATAGTCCAGGAAATGCAGCGGATACCGCGGAAAAAGTGGCACCTGCTCAAGATTGATAATTATGGGATAAAGAAGTCAAAGAAGAGCGGGCACGACTACTTCGATTTTGAAATGGAGATTTGAGGGAGGCGTGGGGAGAAGCCTTTCTGATGGTGAAACCCATCGGAAAAGATTTTTTTTTTCGAGGGCTGGGATCAGCAAGAGCCTTGGGAATGCGTGGCTAGATCTTCGCTGAAAGGGGGCGAGGGCTGGCGCAGTCGATCCTCTTCCCCGTAATAATTCTTCAGTGACTGATGTCACTCTCAGTTTCACTGGAGTTTACACTGTGAGTGCCTTTGTTCTGAATGTTATGATTTCTGGTTCTGTGCTTTGTGTCTGTCTGGCGTCATTGTTTTTGTGTCTAACGTCATTGTTTTCTGTGTTCTCGTTTTTGCCCTGTCTTTGGACTTCGATTTTTGTGAATTTCATCCCTTTGTTCCTTCGGTATTCTACTGCCGTTGTTTCAGGCAGACGGCAGGCGCACTATCTTCACCTGGGAGTTGAGACTGATAGGATCTGGCCAAGCGGAGAGTAACGCGGTGCTTCTTCTTCTTGGCGATTCGCTTGGCAATCAGTGAGAGTACTAGGGAGGTCGTCGCACTCAGGCAAGCGAGGGATCCAAGGGGGAGGGACGCCGCGGCACCAACCCCGGTCAAACCGATCCCATGGTGCCGCTGGTAAGCAATAGACTGCTGATGGAGGTCGTAGCTCGGATGATGGAAACTACCTTATCCAATCGCTTATAGATGCGGAGCATGCGGGCATATTTCTGGATCTCGGAATCCAGGCAATCATCGAGTCTGCCATCTACTTCGTCGGCTATTGCTGCGGTCAAGGAAGTGGGCAAAACTTTTATTGTAATGAAGTCAAGATTAACACCCCAATGCTTACACAATGTGTTAGATTCACGGATGTCAAATGTCTACATTGTAGTTATATCAGACATGAAAACCTGACAAATGTACACAATGTTGTCTTTGCACGACGGCGAGTCAGGGAAAGGTAGTGAGCTTGGGGTGTAATTTCGGTTAACTGAAAGTTTTGCCACTTCCTTGACCGCAGCAATATTTATCTAGGGGCTCTAGAGAAGCATACCAAGGAGGTGGACGTTCTTGAAGGGGCTATTGGGCCTAGGATCAATCCAGAGCCGTCGTAGAGCTTACCTTCGCGCTTCAGATATAAGCCGTCAGCCTGGACGGTCTCCGGAAGTGGGGCTGGGGAGAGATATAAGCCCTTCCCGTGAGGCTTCACGCAGCAAATTTGGCCACCCTTCTTGAGGTATAAGCCAGACCCCAAGGCCATATTGACGGCGACGCCACCCAGGCCGCTCAAGACTCCCACTCCCAAGGCTGGAAGGACGGTCTTGGGTACCATGGGAGGGCTCTCATCGCCAGGCTGGCGAGCATGGGGAGGAATCAACCCTCTTTCTTCTGCATATTCTGCCAGCTTGGTGGTGCTCATTTCCAAGATCATTCCTCCTTCGCCAGCCCGCTTGAGCTTATTGATCTTCTGGATCTGCTGATTCGTTAGCAGCAACGTATCATTGCCGGAGAGATTCTCGTGCGAGAGGCGGATGCTCACGGGGCACGGCTTGCGCTTGGCTGCGAGTCTGAGCCTATCCTTCTGGCTTGAGCTTAGGTTCAGACCATACTCAGAATACTTCATTTATTTATATCTCGCGAAGGTGGAAGCGCATGGTCAAGTGCTCGCCGCGGAGATCGATTGGCAGGCCATCCTGATCGGTGATATGCGTCTTCATGGAGTGTATGGTATTCACGGTCACCGGAAGATAGATCAGATTCTTGGGATTCTGGACGATCTCCATGCCGGGAGAGACGTTGGGGAAAAAGCTATAGATGACGGGCTGCTGCACGCTGTCGACGTAGCTCCCACTGATGATATCGCTATTCACCAGGATACTATTGACGTTGATGATATTCACGATGCTCTCGCTCTCGAAATATCCATTGGTCTTGGGATCGTAGATATAGGTCTCATCGTTGAATCCCAGGACGGTCCGGATGCTATTGGGGACGTCGAAATTACTTGGTAGTGCTCACGTAGGATGAGGACGGCTCTCAGAGTCGCTCGGTTGGCCCGATTATGATCTTGGTGCCGTGGCCATTTTACGTCTCTGGATCTCGGCATTGATATCATCGATATCGTAGGATCCGACCTTCAGGGCGATAGAGAACCAGCGTGCGCCATCGTCGGGGGAGTAGAAGATTTCTCTCGTGAATATTTGGGAAGGAGTAGTAGGTCTCCAGGTTGACCAGGGCCATGTCGTAGCTCTTGGAGGGATCCAGACGGATTGGCTGATTGAATCGCGTGGAGATCCGGTCTCCTCACCTGGAGATGACCAGAGAGAATCCACGCTTTGGGGCCGTATTCTTGGCGATCTGCTGAAGCTCGGTCATTTATATATGGCTCAGTAGACGACGCTCATCTTGCGGCCATCTGATTCGAATTGGAGGATGCGATCGGAGATGACCAAGGCGTAGGCTTGGGTATTGGCGGCGACGTTCTGATCGAATCTTACCTTGATATAGACGTCGATCGTCGAGTCTTTGAGGCGCTCGCTCTGCATGGAGACGTCGAATACGAAGAGGGGATGGAGATCGGTGAAGTCGGCGGGTGTGATGCCTGGATTCCTCACCAGGTGATCCATATTGAAGAATTTCTAGCGGAAATCGGGGCCTCCTTATAGAGCCTGGAGATCTTCTGATTCGTGAAGGAGGCACGATGACCCACGGCAGGATATCTCTGGGAATTCAGAGTCACCCAGATTTATCATTCACGCAGCAGTGATCGAAGATGGCGGGGGTGGCTTCTTGATCGTTACTCTTATTTGTCTGGAAGGCGACGATCACCCATCGAGGTCTTTCGGGGCTGCTTCGGGTGGAGAGGCGCCAGGTGAATTCACGGTTTTCGGGGACGCCGATCGAATCGCACTGCCTCATACGGAAGCCGATATCTAGCTTCACCTTGCTCTCGATGTTTTTATAGAGCCGCAGCATCTGTTCGTCAGGCATCGCGTGGGGGACTAACCAGGAGAGATTGCTGAGGACGATCTTGCCAGGATCGTTGATATTGGTATTATCCCGGAAGATGGCGTCAGTATCCGATGCGCGGACGAGAGTGAGCTCATGCTTGAAAACGTAGACCAGCTTTTCGTAATCCTGGGCAAAGCCGAAGATATGCTTCAAGGGCATGGTAAAGGAGGAGGATCTCTTATTGGCGGGCTTGGCGATGACGTAGGCCTTGCGCGCGGCAAATCCAAGATTTGCAGCAGCGGCCTCTGCAGAGGTATCCTTGACCCATAGCCCGCTGAGGCCTTGGGATTTGGAGAAATCGTCGGGATACGTGGTGGTGGCGACCCCGGGATCGTTCAAATGATCGATCGTCTGCCCGGAAAGCTTGTAGGTGAAATTGAAGAGGTACATCATCGCATATTGATGAGGGAGATGATATTGGCATCGGCAAAGGCCGACCCATCACCTTTCTGGAGTCTTCCTTCCAGCAAGAGGTAGCTATGGGATGGATGGAGGAAGAGATCCTGCGACTCGATGCTCGAGGCGGATCTCGGTGCCGGAGCTATTCAGCTGCGTCCCGGTAATGGGATGGTATTCGTTGAATTCGTACTCCTGGATACTTTCAGCGAAGACGAGGTCTTCACGGAGATTCATCATCTCGGCCATTTATCTAAAGGAATGCACGCGTGCAATGCTTGCGCCTGCGATGAGACTATTGATATTCCCGTCGTGCTTGGAAAGGATGGCGGCGGCTTTCGGTGGAAGCTTGGGCTTGGGTTTGGATGGGATCTTGCTCACCAGATGGTCCACGGCTTTGGTGGCCCCTTCTCCACTCCCTTGATGGCTGCATTGGTGGCAGCCTTCTTTCCCAGGGTCTTGACGGCGGCAGAAGTGAAGACTCGCCCGAGCAGATTCTTCACGGTATATTTGCGGCGATATCCGTGCTTCGTGACTAGCATAGTTTATTTAAGGATATTACGATGAAGGCGCTTATATCTGGCATTATCCATATATTTTCCACTTCGGAGGGCGTCGAGGATGGCTACGATTTCATTGTGGACGCCGGTATTCCCAGCCTTGAAAGCCTCGGCGCATAAATCTAAGCGCTCGGTCAGCTGCGTCGGATCTGAAGGAAGGAAGAACAGACCGCTCCCTTTCTTATCCTCATCATAGATATGGGATACGATGGCCTTCCACTTGAAGCTGCGGTTGGACTTTGGGGGTCTTGGATAGGGCACTATTTTTCTGGTAGATCGCATAGGTCTTCTTCAGGATATCGCCGTAAGTCTCCAGATCGTCCATTTCGAAATCCTGGGGCCTCTTCATCACCATGAGCTCCGAGAGCCCAGGGGTCCCCTTATATCGCTGGCCATTGACTAGGAGATCGTCGCCATGGAAAGTGACTGGAGCATTCCCGATGAAAATTCCGCCATTCTCTGATCTAAGTCCAAAAGTATAATCCGCCTGATAGGTCATGCTCATCTGAAGATAGTGCTGCACCCGGGGTCCTAGTATGGTGCCGGGATCCTCTTCGATAGGAAATGGGTCAGCAAAGTCTGGAGGAGGGGGCAAGGCTGGGATTGGGGTGGGAGGTGGAGATTCTTTGTGATTTCCAAGGCAGCTTTCTCCTGGGCCTCCACCACGGGCTTGAAGAATCTGCCGAGGTCTCGACTCACCCCCAGCTTATCCAAGTGATCCTTCAGCTGACTTGCCTTGATATTCTGCTTCACGTCGTGCAGCGATTTGGC
>MJUU01057634.1:0-17609 GCA_002080025.1 Modiolus philippinarum | reverse complement strand
TCAAAAACGTTTTTGAAAACCTGCGGCTTTTTGCCATATCAACTACTTCAAACAGTTTCTTTAATGAATATCCAACATAAAACAGTTTCATGGACCGGTCTCTCACTCCCAAAATAGTATATGGACCGAAGCGAAGTTGAGGTCCATATAGTATTTTAGGAGTGAGACACTGGTCCATAAACTGTCATTTGGCCCGAAGTGACATGTTCTATTTGTTATATTATACTCAACTAACTCGTGTTTTTAAGCGTGGATCCTCACCTTTGTACTATTAGAGGTGTTTTTGTGTTGGATTTTTAAAGGAAAATAACATATTCTTATATACTTGTTATGTACTGAAAAATGTAAATGGTAATGGCATAATGCTGTTATGGCTCTCAAAACAATTTCGAAAGCATCGATATCGCAGTTCAATTTAGTCAAGTAGATAGATGACCTTTCCGACAAATTATGTTTCCTTAATTAGTTCAGATAAGGTTCGAACATATCGAAAATCAAATCTAAAAGTCTTAAAAAAATCCTCCACGCAATTAATATCGATATGAAATATACATTGGAAAGAGTATTGTTATTTTAAACAACTGTTTTCGAAATAATCAATTTCAAATAATTGTATATTTCATTAACATGATCAAATGAATTCAGGTCTAATTCATAGATAAAAACAAAAAAGGAAAAAATTACGATGGCAATGTTTAAACGACGAGAACAATTACTTTCAGTGAAATGCACTTCTGTATTTCTCAATTATATTGGACCGGCCCCGGTCAATATACTATATATTGAACCGGCTTGGTAACAAAGACATATAGAGAAAAATATGGGTAAAGTAAAATATTATCATTATGGTATACTGATGTCTGTAGCTTTACCTGTCAACCTTATGGTCAGTTTACTTCAAACTGTGTTAGAGCTGTTAGGTATGATGTTGTCACAAGTTAAGGCATTTTACACATATGACACCCTTATTTGATACTAGGACTCAGTTTTAAAGCGCTGTAGGCTAGGTATGATGGTCTTATGATCAATTTATGTGAAATTTTGGGTTTTCAGTAAAAATTTCTGCATGACGTTCTAGCTCCAACTTTGAGGACACTTACCCTAATCACTCAAAATTTTGCAAGATTATTGGATATGATGGTGTCAGTATCAATATATGAAGACTATTTTTATCATTTGGCAATTTTGTCATGATATTCAGTATCATCTTTGAAAGATGGATGATGGATGGATGGGCCACTTGACTCGGCACAGGCGATTTTTACTTTTTGCAAAACGTATGGCATTTGCCGAGTTACATTGCATGTTGTGTTAATATTTGAATAATTCGAAGTTTCATAGCAGTATAAAAGTGAAAAAATATATATAAAAATAACAACCCCTTAAGAACTTCTCAAAGCAAAATAGTAAGTTATTTGAAAGTACCTCGTCGTGGCTAGAAAAGTAAGGCATGAAATGATAGCCAGAGGAAATGTTTTGAAAATGTATTATGACGTAACGTCATTTAACTTGCAAAAGAAAAAGATACGTCCAACTATCGAAAAACAACGTCTACGGAAGGTACAAAACTAAGATTATATCTCTTATTCATTCGGTGACCCCTACTTTTTAAAATGTCAAAATTTAAGATAAACAAAAAAGTATTTAAAATATCCGATTTTATAACTACAAAGTCTGTTTTTATTTTGGCGGGAAGGCATTTAAGACCTACATTCATTTAAAAGGGCATACGATACAGTATAGATCCCATATTGATTTTTTCACTAAAATCCGATATAATGTAAATTTTGATATAAGGATTCCAAATATGAAAAGAAAAACATACCTTCATGACTTACTTTTTGAGATATTTAACGTTGAAAATCGCTAATTTTGGGTAAAAACCAATTAATTTGCGTTTTTTCGTGGAAATTTTTAGTTGTTTGTAATTTTCAGAGTTCTTGGGCTATTTCAGTTCTGATTTTTGATCTGTATTGCTAAATTTGTCGCCTTTAAATGGGACTATGATAAAACATATCAACAAAATCCGATATATCCCTCATTTGGTGTTTTTGTATATGTAAAGTTAGATTGTTGCTATATTCATGGACTGAAATCGAGCTATAGAAAAAAATCGACTATTGATTTTTCCTTCATAATTTGGCAATTGGTTCTCCTGGCGACCTTCGTCTGAGAGCCAAGGAGAAAATAGGGGGTCCATGTGCTTGTTTTTAAGATATTTGAGAAAAACTGTAAAAATATACCACAGAATATTTTTTTGGCGGTAAATGACGTTGCTTTGTTTTTCTCTCGGTATAACGTCCGTCATTTTTACCCGCCGATTTTTCTTCGTTCTGCTTGCATTAGTTCATCAGGTGAAAGAGTAGCACAAGTTAGTTTCACAAATATTTGTTTATTATTGGTTGTCGCACGTCATACATGTCGATTTCAGTTATGGTCTCACATGATGCAAGACAATAAATGTATATTTGACAGCGCGGTCTATCTTCGTGTGACCCATGCATACGAAGGTGTCTATTTATGTAAATTCAGTTGAGTCTAAATAATCTAAATAACATTCGGCTAGTTACATGCAAGTACTAGTTGACAGTTGAATGTAGTTGGCTCCTAGTGACTCGTGTCGAAAAATCTATCAAAGCAATAATCACAATGTTTGTTTGTAGTTTTGTTTGCTAGGAAACTTTGTCTCCTACGCATGAGGAAGCTTCTTTAGTTTCATTAGTTTTTGTATTCAAGTGTTACAGCTCGGAAAATTAGGACAATGAAGTAGTAACCTGAATTGCCGTAATAAAGGGACCAAATAAAATTTAAAACAAAAACCAGCACATTTTATCCTAGAAGGTACAGAGGATAGACAGGGTATTTTACCAACTATTTAACCAGTTTGATGTCTCGTAAATTAAACCAATCCTGGTGTATTTACTTTGTATAGTTAAGTCTACATTTGTGCGACTTGTTCAAATGCACAACCCATCATTCGCGTTGCATCAGTACATTTAAACGTTTTACGTAACCCAGCCACCATATTCATATAATTCCAATTGCTCTTGCAACGTCCAATTTCATTGGTCAACGTCACGAATAACAATGAAGTTATTTTCTCGATAAACGCTTATTGCCCATTAATACGCTCCGAGGAAAATAGTGCTGTATATGGTGACGTCAAATTCAATGAAAACATTGATTTAATTTCAAAGGATTGGAATTATAAGAAATAAAAGTAATTTTGGAGGAGTTTATGGATGTGTAAACGCGGCCTTTCACTCACAAACTTTACATAAAGTCCTTCGGACTTTATTTAGTTTGTGAGTGAGTCGGCCGCGTTTACACATCGATAAACTCCTCCAAAACGACTTTTATTCATATATTATCTAGGTGTAAAATTTAAGACTTATTTGTGAATGCAATAATTAAGCGTACGTTGTTAATTTACTACATTATATATTAATCTAAAAGATGCGTTGTAAGTAAGATCCTGGATAGTGCATTTCACCATAATGAATAAACTTGTATGGGTAACGTTTCAAAATAATAGTGTCCTTTTCCCGCGAATTCACGGCCATGTTTTGAGCGACGTCACGAAAATCGGGAAAACGTTACCACTCCGCATAACAACGTTATTATCTCCCCTGTAACTGTATCGTATGCCCTTAAACAGTGATAAGTATATCGTATAGAAATACTCCTATTTTAAAGAGGAAGGAATCCCGAACCTAACGGTATACAATTTATTGAATTCGTGCAAATAATACTGAAACAGCATCTGCCCAAAGAAACTACGGAATTCTTTAAAAAATCTCAAATTGACCTATTTTGTGTCTGTTATATCTCGACTATGAGCTCGGTGACATATATATATTTTTTTAGCTTATATTCAAGCCTTCATACAGAGGAACATTTCTGAAGAGTTTGACAAAAATCCCCCGGTCGGTTTTAGTTAGTGTGATTTGTCTTTAAGAAATTTAGTTAGCATACATCATATGAACCGCTTTGTTTGTTTAATAAAAGTACGCACATATTCGAAAATTATTGAATTAATTTCATCATCAACATCATCATTACCAAATAACAGTGTTTCGATGTGCATTTCTATGCTTAAGTCATTAATTTTACCATTAAGTTCACGTCTTTGATTTTGAAAGAGATGAAATTCACTAAAGAAATGAATAGCATCCTCATATGGAGCAGCATAGGAGCAATTTGGATGGTTTACAACATGAATGTTTGCCATATCGGCTTTCAGCGAACTGCATTGATGTCTCAGTCTGGTATGAAGTATGTTTAATTTTCTATTACCTTCGTTGTAATAGCTGGGTGCTTTGATCAAAATTGGTTTAATTTTTTGCTTAAATAAAGACAGGGTACCGGATTTACGAATTTCAGTGCTTAAATGATTCCACAGATTTACAGTAGACGGTATGAAAGACTTTTCGGTAACTCGTAGCCTGCATCTTGGTGTTACATAATTATCATTTTTCCTGAGCGCATATTGATTTGCATCGGGAACCATAGGTGGTAAACAGTCAGATAGATACTGGGGGCAAAGTTTATTATGCATTTTATAAAGAAAAAGTTGTCAATTTACGTTGTTTTCGTCTTTCGACGAGAGGTTCCCACCCTTTTTCAAAATAGAGTGATTCTAAGCTAGAAAACTTTGACAAACCGGTCACAATTCGGGCTTCCTCCAGTTGGATTTTTTTTCCTAGTTTTTCAGTTTCATATTGGAAGCATCCGTCCCAAACTTCAGAGACATACTCTAACAAGGGGCGTATAAAACTTAAACAAATAGTTGATAAACTCTTTTTTTTGACAGAACAAATTTAAATATTTAATTTTCTAAGGGTATGTAACCTAATCATTGCAGAGTTTGTAATATTATCAATATGTGTTGAAAAGGTTCCATTCGCCGAGATGGTTACTTCTAAATGTTTGTGATTTTCTACTTGATCCACAATTTCACCGTCAAGTAGTATATTAAGGTTAGGGGGATTATTATTCGTTACACAAAGAGCTTTTGTTTTTCGGGTTAAAATCAACAAGCCACAATTTTGACCATTCATTCAATTTAGATAAGTCGTAGTTTATTTCTCTCTCTATGGTTTTAGCATCTTGACCTGAATAGGCAAGGGGCGTATCATCTGCAAATAAACGGGCTAAATTTGAGAGATTATCAGTTATATCCGTTATATATAAGAGGAAGTTTAAGGGTTCCAAAATTGACCCCTGTGGTACTCCAGCCTTGATGTCAGCCAGATCAGAAGATTCACTATTTACTGAGACAATTTGTTTTCTATTCTTAAGGTAGTTGCCAATCCAATCAATCAATGTTCCTTCTAACCCGTAAGATTTAAGTTTTTCAATTAGTCCCTTATGCCAAACCCTATCAAAGCCTTTTGATATATCGCAAAAAATCAAAACGGAAAAATTCTTATCATTTTGGTAAATTCTATGATAAATTTCAAGAAGTTGACGCGAGAGCTAGCACAAATTATACAGACTTTCTCACTAGACATAGTAATCGCCGTGACCGCCTTATTAATCAATGCTTCAAAAAATTCCATAAAGTTCCTTCATAGATGTCAGTCCCTTGCGGAAAAAATTTGAAGTTTCAGTCAGAACTGTGATTCAAGATCCTTTTTTACCTAGTTTTAGGATTATCATCTCTTTTAACTGTCTACGACCTTTCAAAAGCAATTGCTGTTGAGTTGCTACCGTGCAGTATCCCAATGGGATGGGAGGTTTGGCATGCCATAAAACCGGTTTACCAAGACTTTCTTTTGAAATGCCTGTACCAAGTCAAGAATATTGCGGTCGGCAATTTTTTCCGGTGGTTTCCACCTGATTTGTATTTTTGTCGCATGGAGCATAGGCTCTTGACAACTCTGTTCGATAATTTTGTTATTACCCCCACCATTTAATACCTTATCCTTGTTGGCATTGTGACGGGTACCATGCGTGGAGCAGATCATGTTAACCCTTCTGAGGACCTGATAATACATCCAAGTTTTGTAGGAATTAACACTGCTAAAGATAGAATTTTGTGACAAACTGTCTTTTTATATTATTTTGTCTTTGTAATGTAGTCTCAATTTGTGTTAAATGTGAATTTCCGGGATTTTGGATTTTTTATTGTATTTCTCCTTTTGCTTGGGTATTCGATGGCTGATTTATTCATACGTTTTAATTCTTGTCGTCCTAATGTTTTAATACTGCTTTGAAAACAAATATATAAGAAGTTGAAATGTAAGCCAAAGGGGTCAAAATTCTTTGTGCTGAATTCTTAGTTCTATATTTTATTTTATATTTTCTATATTCTAAATTTTACATTTTATATTCAACGATATTATTTTTATTTTTCTAATTTCCTACTTCTTAGTTCGAAAATAAAAATTAAACATCCTATGTTCTAAATTTCTAATCCTTACTTATAAATAAGTCATCTTAACTCTCATTTGTTAATTTTAAATTTATATTTCTTAATTAAAATTCTACATGCGGGTTTCTTGATCAGTATTCGTTATGTTATATTTTCAATATATAAGAATTGGTTCTAGGAATACAAACTTAAAATTCGGAATTTGGAAAAATATATAGAATAAAGAAGTCAGAATAAGAAGTACATGTAAGAATAATGTAAAAGTTTAGGAAAAATCATAGTCAGATAAACGTTGAAGAGGCTTAATCACAAAAGTGCATGTCGAGGTGTCTGATGAAGTTTTTGGTGGTTTCTCTGTCATATGTTATAGTTAATGCGAATAAGACAGATAACTATAGCCGTTTTCAAAAATTGTTGTTTTAGCTTTTCCTAGATTGAAACTCTCCTGTCAGGTGATGGTACAACACCATTGACTTCCGGTTATCACCACACATACACAGCATATGGAAATGCTAAATATATTAAAGTAAAATTTAACATATAAAAACTGTAAATAGAAATCTAAAATAACGAAACTGGCATTTTTAGGATCATTATATCTATTATATTTAACAGATATTTATATTTTTTAACTTGATTAAGTACAAAATTAAAATGATGTTATCAAAAATGTAATAATTATTGGTTAATTTTAAAAACCCAGAATTTAAAGAAAGATGACACCGGCCTAAAATAAAATATTGTTTGTTTCTAAGTCGGAGGTGTTCCTCTACAGTGGAGAGATCAAGTTCCAAGCATGAGACGTAACTGTTTACCTAAAGCGCAATTCAGGATCGATATAGATGAAAACGCCTCAGTGATTGGGATTTCAATTCATTGGGCATTCTCGGGGTTTTCACTTATACTCGATACTTATCTTCTTGAAACGTGTTCAAGTCGTGATGGAAGCTACTTTGTAGATTTTTTACGGCAGGAAACCTGAAATACAACTATCGTTTCAAATGCTTTGCGCCGATTTTCCACGAAAGATGTGTTGGAGGATATCTGTGGGAATGACAACGCCACAGATGACATCAGAAGCGGAGGAAGGTGCTCTCGACAGGAAAAACGTTCGAGTAGCCATTTCTTCACTTTATTTTATTAAGATTTCTCAAATGTTTTTGTATAGAATCTCAAATAACTCGATTCACTGTGGTTTAAAAAAATCAGCAGTCCACGACCTGTTTACCACTACGATTTTAGCGTAGTTTCTACGATTTTTGACCTCAAATCACGCTCTACACTTTTACCCACGATTTCTACGCTTTGGTGGTGTCAGTTAAGGTTGAAAAATTATGTTTTGTCGAAAAATTTGAGCATCCGGTTTCAGAAGATAAGGTTGATTGATTATTTTATATCTACGATTGATTGATTAGTTTATATTTACACCCAGTGAGCAATATTTCAGCTATATCAGGACGAGAACAAGTCCATCAATTTAAAAAATATAAATAAAAGAAGATACATTGGTGAATAGGAAAAGTTGTTATTGCCAATGAAAAAGAAGAGAAATGGGTAGGGGCAGGAAATTTAGCCTCATACGACTCCAGCGAGACTTTCCTTGTACGAGGAATACAGAAGAATTATTGTACTGCATTGTGTTTCTCCACACTATTTCTTTTCCGTGGTATGACCTGACTACCCCGCAAAAACAAGGCATTTCCTTCTCCATCACCCAGGGTCTGTAGAAGAAGCGCCTGAAAACCGAATCAGATAACAGAAGTGTACAGGTGATACATGCTGGTTATGTGTCTTTATTTCATACAGAGTGTGCAAAATGGTTGCAAATAACAAAATATCGAACTTACTGTGAAATTAGTTTCTGCATATGCGCATTCAAACAACTTATGTCTCAAATCAAAATATTTAGAAATCCATTATACAAAATAGGTGTAAAAGCTGATAATGAACAAAATTTAATAACCAATAGGATCTAAATAGGAATGCCAATTTCAGCTAAGGGCAATAGCTATGTTAGAGCAAGAAGCTCCTTAGGTTTAAAAAAATTTTCTTTCATTCTGATATATTACAGTACAAGATTTCAACTGAAATCGGTTTTCATAAATAATGTAATAACTGCTAACGACAGACATACAAATTAATCAGACCGCATTATTCAAAACTGTAATTGGTGTGTATTGCAAGGGCAATCTGGTGAAGAATCAATCTAGCAGGACTCATTGTACAGAGCTGCCGGGCCCTTGCTCAAGTGTTGGATAGATGAATGCTCGTATACGCCCCGCATGCAGTATAAACATTAATCCCTCTATATATTTCGTACAAGAGCAGACTCCGAGAGTCGTATTGAGTCTAAATTTCCTGTCCCTACCCATTTCTGAGTGACAATCAAAACTTGTTCCAGTTTTGTATTCATTTTATTATTTTAAGGTTAGTAACTTATTTTTGTATCAATAAATCAATCTGATGAAGCAGATCTTGAAATACGAAGATAAATGCACTTTGAGGCACCTGAATCGATGGTCAGGGGCTCCGACTACAGATCAGCTGGGCGCGTACCCAGGTGGTAGGAGGAATGCCTTAACTATGCTGGTAGTTGGATCATACTGCGAAAAGACTAACCGCAAATAATTGTAGCCAAACTGTGTGGAGAAATTCTGAGTCATATGCAGTATGGAGACCCCTTCTTTATTTCTCGTTGCAGCAGGTCTCGCTTACTGTAGACTGTAAAATAAGCTAAATTTCCCGCCCCTACCCATTTCTGCAATTTTCTCAAAGCTGAAAAAGTGCTCACTGGATGTAAATCTCTTACTAATCGGTCATTCTGGTTAAACGCTACGTCCTGCGCAGTATTTCGACCTCTTCTATACTTCTCGTTACAATGGACTTACTTTGGGTTTGTTAAAAAGGCTTAATTTTCTTCCCCTACCCATTTTCCAGCTGCAATTGAAACTCGGAAACATTTTTCATTGGACTTTAATAAATAATTGAACTTGAAAGATTGACTTGTTTATTTCACAATTTACCAAAATCTGTATCGACACACTATTGTAACGTCCCAATAATTAAAGGACACAGGGTCTGATTGCCTGTCATATATACACATGGGAAAACTACTCTTTCAAGACAAAAATTACGCTTTTGTTCAATTTTGACTACTCTTTCGTGCTAAAATGGGTAAACAGGTCTGCAGTCCTGAAGATTTAATCCGTCTCGTTAAAACAGAAAACACCTTGTCTCGTAAAAGCAGACGTACATTGTTCCTGGTGAGCTAAACAACGGCAGTAGAATACCGAAGGAACAAAGGAGTGGAATTTACAAAAATCGAAGTCCAAAGACACGGCCAAAACGAGAACACAGAAAACAATGACGTTAGACAGATACAAAGCACAGAGATAGAAATTACAACATTCAAAACAAAGGCACTCACAGTATGAACTCCAGTGAAATTGAGAGTGACATCAGGTACTCCGGAAGGGTAAGCATGTCCTGCTCTGTTAACAGCACCCGTTACACAGTCAGTGAGGCAAATGTTTTTGAAAGATACCTGTTTGGTAGCTGATTGGTTATTGACATTTTCTAACCCGGAGACAAAACCAATTAAAAACCATGCTACATGTTACCTCTCTAACCCTCAAACAGTACCAAGGTTGAATTTTGAAAAAAAAAAAAAAAAAAAAAAAAAAACATTTGTAATCATTGTAGTGTTCAGACATAGACAAAAACAGATCTGTATCACAAACATCACCAACGAAGACGAAACTAAATTTAAACAAGACAACGCAAAAAAAAAAAAAAACAAACTAAAGCACTGACACCAAAGTGATGCATGACCATCCTTCCGAAGTATTGTAAAAACTTACATGAGGGTACCACAATAAATGATTATTAATGTCTCTATGCACTGTGTTTGACATTTTCATGGTGTCCTGTTGTGGTTGGTTCAACAGGGTGTCACCATTTAACTAGAATTTGTTCACCAAGTTTGCTAAACGCCTTTGAATGGAAAATGTCTCAGTTATTCATATTTTTTTGTAATTGTGCACATATCAAGCTGCCTGTCGGCGTATCCTTAGTATCAACTACGAAATATATTTGTACAAAATTATTTTCCCTTCTTTTTAACCCCCCTGCAAACAAACTTTAGGGGGTATGTAGGAATCACACTGTAAGTCCGTCCATGCACCTTGTCCGTGCATATTCTCCTAAACGACGGCTTTGATTTTGATGCAATGTTACACAGTTGTAGTACACTATCTGAAGATGTGTATGAAGTATTATGGTTGCTGCCTGAAATCCAAAATCCAACTGAAGTCTAAGCATTGCACAAGGAAGATATTCCTAAGTTTTATAAAATTTTTAAGCTTTCGATATTTTATATTTTTAAGTATCCAACAATTATCGGGTCAGACCTGAAGTACTGGACATAGAAAGTTTTCATAAATATAATAAAAACTCGTCCCAGTTGTCCAATCCATCCTGTTTTGTTTCTTCTTTTCAATTGTTTAAATTGATTAACTTGTTCTTAAAATAAGTACTTCAGCTGTAAAAATATTAGAATATCCTAGAATCGTACAGCTGAAATACTGCTCAGTAGATGTGAACCTCTTCAAAAATCAATCGATTAACATGTTATAACATTAGACCTGATGTCTTTCATGTCACTCCCGGTTTTCATGGGAGTTCATACTATGAGTGCCTTAGTTTTTAATGTCGTCTTTTTTTATATCCGTGCATTGTAGCTGTCTCACGTCCTTGTTTTATCTTTGTTGTCTCGCCCGCGACGAAAGTCGCGAAAGCGAGACATAGGCGTGCAAAGTATGACGGCGACGGCGACGGCGACGGCGGCGTAAACTCAAGTTTTAATACAGAAGCCATTGATGTAGGAACTTTATATTTGGTCCATATGTAGCTTACGGCGAACCCTATCTGTCGGACCCAAAATCATGTGACCTTGACCTATATTTCGCGGTCCAGTGACCAGGTTAAGTTTTTTTGCTTAAGTTTGTTTCTCAATAACTACAAGCCATAGATCAATGATATTTAGTATATAGCTTGTTCTTGGTTAGTACATGTCCGTCTGCCATATGACTTTTGACCTTGACCTCAATTTTACAGTTCAGTGACCAGGTTAAGTTTCTTTGCTTAAGTCTGTTTCTCAATAACTACAAGCCATAGGTCATTGATATTTGGTATAAAGCTTGGTCTTGGGTAGTACATGTCAGTCTGCCATATGGCTTTTGACCTTGACCTCAATTTCATGGTCTAGTGAACAAAGTTGAGTGTTTCTGATTAGAATAGTTTCTTAATTACTGTAAGTGGAATGGTAATAATATTTGGCTTGTAGGTTGCTCTTGAGTAGTGCATGACTGTTTTAGCGACAAGCAGGGACGGGCGAGACATCTATTAGGGTCCACTCTTGTTTTTTCTGTTGCCGTTTTTGCCATGTCTTTGGATTTTTGTGGTCTTGCTTCCCTTGTTCCTTCGGTACTCTACTGCCATGTTACATCCAGGAGATGCCCTTCATGGAGTGATCAATGTCAGACTGCAAACATGTTGAATTTGCTTATTATTCAAGCACATTATCCAAGCCAGACAATATGTCCATTCTGCTCTAACATAGGAGCAAAAGGGCAAAGAAGCCCGTGAAGATGCACAGAATTGTGTTACCTGTTTGCAGGGACTGTATAACAACTGGAAAGATGCCACCAAGGAGAAACCCAATAAAATCAACAAATAATTGAATTTCTTAGATTTATTATTTTCAAACTTAAAACTTCGACATGCAAGATTAAAATCATTCAATAACTTAGAACATTAGAAATAAAAACTTTATTATCTGATATATCCAAAAAAAAATTCCATGAAAAAAATAAAATATTTTGCCGACCTACCTACTCACATGCCGCTTGATAGGTCGGGTTTGGGGAAACAAACAATTATTTATTTTTGGCCCATAGCCAATTCTAGCACAGGTTGATAACTGGAACTGATTGATTGTATCTAAATGCCGAAACTGAATTGCGGGCCATTCTTTTTTTTAAATGCCTATAAAGAAACGGATTAAACGATACTTATTTCAGAAATGAAAGCATTAGAAAAGATAGAAAGATAATTTCCTGACAATCCCATGGAAAACTCAAAGACACAAAATAAAGAACTTGAGGCGCAAAAAGCGATTGGTGGTGAATTGGGGGATCCAGAAAGGGGGGCTTAAGTTCCGGTGGTTGTAAATGCCCTCTGAATAAAAAATCGTGCAGAATTTAGAAAAATCGACAAAAATAAACAAATTTTTATGTTTCCCGCTGGTGGTTATCTTGGACTAGAGGCAGACCTCCAGGCTGATGATACAAATGAACATGTTTGGTTCCGATCGGCTGAGTGGTTTCAGACGAGAAAATCTATAAAAGTGTTCCTTTCGGTCCTGTAAAACCATGTTTCCCGCTAGTTTTGGGTTCAAACTTGTTTGGGTAAGATAAACTAGTTCAAAATCAAAACTAGTTCAACACCGATAGATTCCTCCATTATGGTTTGACACCTGATATGATTTGTATGTTTGAATCACCAATGTGTTAAGAAATATTAAAGATGTTTCAGTCATAAAGTGTTTATGAATTAAAGACAAATGCCAAATATGTTTGTATTATCTGTGCTTTGAAATTAACACTGTTTTTCAGTGTGTTGTAAACCATAATGGGCGAATGAGTCGAGTGTCGAACTGGTTTTGATTTCATGTTTAATCATTTTCCAAACTAGCGGAAAACATGATTTAACACATGACCAAAAGGGAACTCTTTCAAAGATCTTCTCCTCTGAAACCACTGAGTCAATTAATCGGAACCAAACTTGGTCACAAGTTTCCTTAGATGAACCTGTTTTGCATTTCCTGTAGGTCTGCCTCTTATCCAAGATAACCACCACCGGAGAAAATAAAAAAAAAAATGCATCCAATCAACGGCTTCTTTTTGTCATTTTTTGGGGGTCAATTTTTCTGTGTTCTACTCGAAATTTTATTTTTTCAGAAAAGGGTGGTTCCAACCCCAGACCCCTTTACTGGATTCACTAATGCACAATCAATTTCTGTTTTATTTGCACCTAAACCTCAAGATTTTGTCTCCTTGAGTATTGTAAGCAGTATGCAAAGAAAATGACTTTCTGGTGTATAAGTGCTTTCTTTTCTATAAGAAATAACGTCTCATCTTCTTCTATAAATACAATTATTTGTCTTATTTCCATTTACGGAGGGCCGCGTCAAAAAAAATAAAAATAAAAATAACTGGAAGCCACCAGAATATCTCATAGAACCTCAACAAGCAACTTTGTGATTTAGCCTCTGAATAGGAAAAAGAAAGGAAACGGGGAATGTGTCAAAGAGAAAACGACCCAAAGAAAACTATTTACTGCAATTTCGATATTTTATTGTTTCTTGTTGGTGTCTATTTATTGCCTGTTAGTATTTTTCTTGTTGTTGAACTTCAATGAAAATGAGTTTGATGACAAAATCAATAAAATGAATTCTAAAATACCAACCTTAACATAGTCATGTCGACAATTACTTGTATCTTCCAATTCAAACTGTGTAAATGTTAAATTAATCCACAACCCACCATTGCTTTTTATAAGAAAAAGACACATAGCGTTGTTCGGGTAGTTATTTGGAAAATTTGGAGATTTTATTATTCCTTTATCTTTCCGAGCTGTTAGAACATCCGTACAAACTGAAACAAATGAATGTTTATCTTACGTTTTGAACCATATTCGAAAGCTCATTCTTACAAGTCTGAAATACTAATAATCTGATCTCATCTGCATACTTAATCGAAAAGTGAAGGATTATTGTGACCGTTGGCATGTTCTGATTTGCTCTATAATTTGAGGCGTGTAGAACACGGTGCTATCAGAAAAGTACTTTTAATTTTAAAAATGCTAGTATACTGCATACAACTAGTCAAGCATTTCTTTTTAAGGATATACATATGTATTTTTACATATTTCTGATTCACCATTTTTAATGATCGAAGCATAGATGTAATATAGAATCCACAACCTTATCGAGTCAGAATTCGACATCTATTATCGACATGAAGTGCTACTGTTTGTACATTATTAGTCTGCTCTTAAATGGAGCTTTAAATATCAGGAAAGGGAGGGGTTATCTGAATATAGGAGTGTAGTCGGCCATATTTTTCAATACGTGCTTAAAAAAGAACGATGGATTAGATTTTAATACCCCTTTAAATATTGTATGTTTGCTGTTTTACTAGTATTTGTAAATGCCCCGAATGCCCCTAAATTTGGTTAAAAAAACCAAAGTATCGGCAAACAGGAAGTGGATGCCCAACTAACTTGAAAACGCTTGCACAATACAACTCATCATTTCCAAGCTTCAGTCAAAATTTCCAATGTAAGCTCCAGTGTATGCTAAGAAACTTGTGACGAAAAATTGGTTTAAAGTTAAAAGAAATCAAAATATCGGCAAACAGGAAGGGGATGCCCGACAAGCTTGAAATTTGCGCACATAATACAACTTATCATTTCCAAGCTTCAGGCCAAATTTCAAATCATTCCCTCTATCACAAGCCAAGAAATTTGTGATCAAAATTAGGTTTTAGTTAAAAAATCAAAGTGTCGGCAAAAAGGAAGCGGATGCCTGACAAACTTGAAAATCGTTTATATCACACAACCTTCAGACTAAATTTCAAATCATTCCCTCCATTAAAAGCCAAAAAATCTGTGACGGAAATTTAGTTAATGGTTAAAAAATCAAAGTATCGGCAAACAGGAAGTGGATGCTCGACAAACTTGAAATCGCTTACACATTTCCAAGCTTTAGACCAAATTTCAATTCATCCCCACCCATAGAAGCAAAGATATTTTTGACGGAAAAAATTGTTGACGGACAAACGGAGAGACAGACAGACAAAGTGAAAGGTATAGGGCACCCGCATCTAGATGCGGGACCCTAATTATAAAAAAGAAAATCGACCATACATATTAAAACAACAAAACATGACATGTTAAAAACAATTATAAAAATTAGAAATACACTTGAATAATTATTTTTACCTGGAGTAGTACTGTATGATGCCTTAAAACCATTATAAGTTTCTGTATAGTCTGTGTGAAAATTTAATAGTAGAATTCCTGATAAGATGAGGATTGGATCGGGTTTTTTATCACCACAATATGTCCCTAAACTTTCATCACCATCCAGCACCTGGAATCGGCAAAAAATATTTCGTATTTACCTTGCGTTTCTACATTAACAGAGAATGGGTGTACTTACGATAGGTATTTTTTAATTATTCATTTTTTTCTAAATCTATACAAAGATAATATCTTCCCATAAACTTTGGATAGGACAAATGTCGTATTTCAAAATAATTGATAAAATATCATCTTCAAGTCATGCGTATGAAAAATCTACTTATATAAAACTTTTATACATTCTTCAACACATAACCCATTTACACATATATGTAATTACGTTTAAGAAAATGCAATATTTTTTCCTTTTCATTCTGTATATTTTTTCACGTTCTGATTATTTCCTTAATCTGATTCCGCAAAGCAAATAAATCCAATATTTACAGGATGATGTTATTTTTGAATGGACTGAGAAAAAACTGGATAATTTAAACAATGTGCTCTACATGCTTTGCTTTCAAGCATAACCTAGAAAACAAAAGTTAACCATTTCTTTTGGCAGTGATATGAATTTTTCGAGTTTATATGTAGGCCATTGGCTAAAATCACTTTCCGTGCACCAACCTCCACTTATGATCCAGACCGATTTTTTTCAATCCTTTTATATCCCCTCGTCAAAATAAACATACATTGATTTATTCACCTTTTTACCTTTTTGGGGCCATTTAGGGCTTGCTATATGGTGTGAGGTTCCTCACTGTTTTGAAGACCGTACGGTGACCCCTAGATGCTTTGTTTGGGTCGTTTTATTCTGGATATTGGATGTTGTCTCCTTGACATTTAATCCATTTCCTTTCTTTTTCATATGTAAACACGAATATAACCTGCACTCATAGACAGTATATAGGGCCACTTTTATAGTACACCACGTAAAATTCTTGTATTTCCGATTTCACCTAAATTTCATCTTTTAAGCCCAGTAATTTTCTGTCGATAAGTTAAATGTACTGACATTTGGTACCAAATTGAAGATAATCTAATAACCCTTACAATGAACACAAGTTCGGCCACTTAAAGCCATTTTTATGATCTTGGGATACAACAGATGCACCCCTCTTCCTGCAAAAAATTGCGAAAATAACGATTTCTTTGGCTGTAATTTCCTTTCAGATAAATAAATCTCGTTATATGATCTAGTTTTTATGCCTAACTTATAAGTTATGGTACAATTTTGGAAAATAACACCATTTAAGTCCATAAAATAATTGAGATAGAAACTTCATGCCCTTAGACACATGATCCACAGTATCATATACCTTTTACAAAAATACCCTCGGAACCTATCTTTGCTTCCACAGACCAGCACAATTCATACTGACCTTGTTTATTATGCAATAAATGCCATTGTGGGTGTTTCCTGTTATTTTTGATATATCAATTAAGTTTTCGTACCATTCAATGATCAAGGTTTTACAGGAACCACGTCTTTTCAAAGAGTTTGGATGGCTATGAATAAACAACGAGCACCACGAGACTAAATGTCTACAAATTCATATTAGAACCAAGGTGAACCAAGCAACTGAACATTGTTCCTCATTCCGAAGTCGCAATGAGGCCTTCAACAATAAGGTTTCCTAATACCTCATTGTAAGTTAAAGATGAACCGTAGCACCGTTTGAATGGAAAGACCGATGTCGTATGAGATTTTAAAGTCTATGAAAACTGCAAGTTCCGTTTCCGGTCTTTGTCATATACTTGCAGATTTCATACGGGGTGTATGAGATTTTAAAGTCTATGAGATTTTAAAGTATGCGTCGTACGACGGAAATATTTAAAAATACGATTTTTATAATAATATATTTTAAAATTACACGTTAGTATATGAATATAGGAACCAAATGATTTATTCAGCTGTTAAAAGTATTAACATGAAACCAGAAATTATAAGCTGACGAGACAAGAAGTAATCAGAGGTTGACGGGGTTATTGGGGTCAATAAAGTTTTGCAGTAAATTGATTTTCAATATTGAAACACAACGTTATTTAAAAAAAAAGTCGCAAAATGTATGCACTTGTAAACAACCAGTAG